>JAOPHQ010002315.1:0-160151 GCA_030340625.1 Merluccius polli
TGGTCTTCAAACTATCCATCAAACCAAAATGGTGCTCTGAGCAAGAGGTGTTCAGAACATTCATCGTCTATGTTTCTTGTTATAGTTCATAATAATATGGATTGTTTAGTAGTATGTATGGTAGAATTAACCCTCTCCTTATATATGTTTCATAACAGGGGGAAACACAGCTGTAGCTGCTCACATTGGGTCTGTTTCATACGTGTATCAGAATATATCTGCTCATGTGGGTCCTGTTAGTTATGTCTACACTGGTACACACTGGCTGAACTGAATGAAACAGACATGATTAAGGCTGTGAGTCACACCTGTGCCGACTGTGACACAAATGGGTCAAAACTGGCAGACTTACGTTTCGGGAAAATGCACGGCTTCATTCTTGATTTTGAAGTGCAGCTCAACAATGAATTCATGGTAAAAAGGGCACTGCAACGAGACAGTCATTATAGAAAATGTATTTTCAGCCATCGTTGTTTGTCTGTTATTGTTTCATAGTGTGTTTTCTTCATGGCTGTGCCTTACCGTCCCATGCACAAAACAGTATAACGTCACACCCATCGCCCACACATCTAAGGCCTGTCGAAAACACAGAACAATATGTGTTACTGTAAACACTGGTTAGCAATCGTTAGCCAACGTTACGAGTGAGATTTACACCACATCAGCATAAAGATCCTAAATCATTATATTAAGCATTATCAAATGCATTTATTGTTTTACCCCAGCATATGGAACAGCTGTAGGACAACACAAAACAAGCCCAAATATGTCTGACAAGCTCTACAAGCATATTCTGGTCATACACCGTCAGTGCCCCTTTAAACATACAACTCATCTAAAAGTGTGCTATAATGCCATGATAACTCATCCAGTGATTCAGTATCAAATCCATCCACGTCCGACCACCATCATCATCTACTCCAACACCACCACCACCACCACCACCTCAACCACTATTAGCACCTTCTCCACCACCACCTCTATCACCACCACCGCCACCTTCTCCACCACCCCCACCACCCCCACCATCTCCATCACAACCTTCTCCACCACTATCTCCATGACCACCACCCCCACTACCACCACTACCACCACCAGGGTCGTGGGTCTGCCCTCACCTTGCCGCTGAAGCTCAGCTCCATCTCGGTCATCATCTCTGGGGCCATGAAGGCCGGGGTTCCTGCCATGCTGAAGAGACGCGCGTCGCTGCCCTCAAACACGTTGCTGACGCCAAAGTCGGCAATCTTCACGTGGCCGTCCTCCCCTAGCAACAGGTTGGTCGGTTTGATGTCTCGGTGGATGATCTTCTGGTGGTGCACTTGAGAATAATAAAATGTATAAAATGTTAATTGACTCCCTGTATAAAAGGCAGCGGGTTTGATCCCTAAATATTGTTAGTTTGCATAAACTACCCACATTGTAATGATACAAAGCCGGTTGAAAGTACCCCTTTAATTCTAAAAAATGAACATAATAATCGTCCTTCATCAAAACATAGCACTATCAAACAAATTGAATTCATTCATTCCAGTGTAAACACTCACAGTACTCTATGCCGAGGAGCACGTCTCTGAAGTAGAAGCGAGCCTGCTTTTCTGTGAAGGGGCTTTTAGTAGGAACCTGCATCACCGCACTGCCAGTTCAGAGGCAATAACTGCCAGAATTAACACTCATACATTCATATAATATCCCATAGTGTCATTATCCACTAATATAGACTAATATAGCACAACTGATGAACATATGCTACAAACGCATGAAAACATACCCCTTTGTCATCAATTCGAAAGCTAAAAGGTAAAACAAGGATTTAATAACTTTTTAATAGTTTTTGGGGTTTATTATACATTCGGAGATCAGTTACAAGAGAATGAGTGACTTCCTACCCATGTGGAGGTTGTCTTCACTGGGATCATCAAGCACCTGCAACATAAAGCAGTTAAGACTTTATCTATCGCTGTTAAGACTTATCTATAGCTGCTAGACTTATCTATGGCAGCTAGAGCTATCTGTGGCAGCTAGAGCTATCTGTGGCAGCTGGACTTGTCTGTGGCACTTAACATACCTATAGCAGTTAGACTATAGACGTATCTATAGCAGTTAGACTTATAGCAGTTAGACTTATAGCAGTTAGACTTATAGCAGGTAGACTTATAGCAGCTAGACTTATCTATAGAAGTATCTATAGCAATTAGACTATAGACTTATCTATAGCAATTAGACTATAGACTTATCTATAGCAGTTAGACTATAGGCCTAACTATAGCAGTTAGACTTATCTATACTTATATATAGCAGCTAGACTTATCTATAGCAGGTAGACTATAGGCCTAACTATAGCAGTTAGACTTATCTATACTTATATATAGCAGCTAGACTTATCTATAGCAGGTAGAACTAGCTATAGACTTAGCTATAGCAGGTAGACCTAGCTATAGACTTAGCTATAGCAGGTAGACCTAGCTATAGACTTAGCTATAGCAGGTAGACCTAGATATAGACTTAGCTATAGCAGTTAGTTATCTACAGCCAGATACAAGAACCTATGGTTTATAACATAGAATGCATATGTTGTAAAGACAAGCATAATATTAGCCTTTAGACATAAAAACGGTATCCTAAAAAACAACAGGTATAATATGCCATCTCTAGTCCTAAAAATGTGTTACGCTGACGATATTGCTTGGACTGATGCTAATACTTAAGCATGCATATCATGCTTTAACCTGAATGGGAAGTGAACCACGCTGACCTCCACTAGCTTCACGATGTTGTGATGGTCCAGCTTCTTCAGGATGGCGATCTCCTGGTACACCCTCTGTAGAGGCTCCAGGGGCTTACAGCAAGCCCCCTGCGGAGGAGGACGGCCTGCACACACACACACACACACACACACACACACACACACACACACACACACACACACACACACACACACACACACACACACACACACACACACACACACACACACACACACACACACACGAGGGGAACGCGACAGAACCAAAGGCATGCAGAAACGAGAATTGAAGAACAATTTGAGAAGCAAGATAAAAAAGTAAAAACCACTCACGTAAAAATCCACACTGCTTCATCATCTTCTTTTTGGACACCACTTTCATGGCCTGAAGAGAATTAGGAAAGTCACAGAGTCAACAGCCGGTAAACAAACGCCTTCACCTCGAACGTCACCACACCAATCTAGGATCTGTGACTTACGTAGAACTGTTCTGCATCCTCATTGTAGGCCAACTTCACCACGCCGTACGAACCCTAAAGAAGGTACAAAACTTATCTTTATTTGACAGCATCGTCGTTTTGGATTATGAGCAAATACATTTGTTTTTTTAATGTAGCGCTGCTACACAACACAGATGTACGCCAGCTGCTCACCTTTCCAATCTCCGACTGCAATTTATACTGGTTGAGCTGAACACAATCCTAAAAAAACGAAAAAACAAAATAAAGGTTAATACAAAAACCCAGTCAATATAAGTAATCCGAAAACCGACGAGCACCACGGCAACGAAAACCCAGCGCTCCGATTGGCGGGCTCACCTCGCCGTCGGTGATGGACACGCGCTTGGTCTCGATGGTGGGCTGCCTGGCGGCGCGAGACCCCCGCTCCTGCAGGGACAGCTTCCTGTCGGAGAGGGTGAGCCGGTGGGGGGCGGCGCGCGAGGGACTGCTCCGGTAGCCGTTGTGCGCGGGCATGTGGCTGGAGGCGGTGCACATGGCCGCCACCATGTCGGCCAGCTCGCCGTTCTCCGAGTCCGGCCCGGGGGCGTCCGCGCCGCTCATGGTTCACGCCGGGGTCAAAGGTCACAGCAGGGGCTTCAACTGTGACCGCTGGGAGACGGCGTCCTTCTGGATGCACCGGGAACAGACACCTTGGGTTCAGGTTTGGCTCATTTCTCATGTGAAATTACTAAAAACGGAGACGGTTGACTTTGATCGTTTTAAAATAGGGATGTAAACTAAAGTATGTAAAGCGCTTTGGGTGTCTTGAAAAGCGCTATATAAATGCAATTAATTATTATTATTATTATTATTATTAAAGCCTGCAGTACAGATACGTTAGATAACCATGCATACCACTTATGCAACAAGGTAGAAAAGCTTATGGATGCAAATTACAACCACACATCGATGACAAATTCTGTAAAAGTAACTGAAAGCCAGTTTCATGGCATTCACATTCAGGACCCCCCCCCCCCCCCCCCCACACACACACACACACACACACACTCAGTATAGAGACCATCACCACTATCAAGACCAACACCAGGCTAAGTGAACTCTCCATAACCACACACACACACACACACACACACACACACACACACACACACACACACACACACACACACACACACACACACACACACACACACACCACATATTTGTATTTTGACAGATACTCACAGCGAGCTGCTGGCTTGGACATGGAGAGAGGGGCGGCCCTGTTGACCTGCAGCACGCCGTCCCGCCGGCGGTCCGAGGGGGGGAAATGTCCTCTCCTTCTGCGGCAGGTCTCTCACGGTGAAGCGGCCGGAACAGGACGGCCTACGGTGAAGCGGCCGGAACAGGACGGCCGCGGCGGGGATTAGCCGCCACATTTAGCCGGGCTGGGGGCTATTCTGGGCGGCGTGTTTACCTCCCGCAGCGCCGCTAAGCTCCGCCCGGGGCGGCGGAAGCTGATAGCAACAAAAAAAAAGGACAGTTAATGTGACGTCAGAGCACCAAGGGACTGCGGTCCACAATGCAATGCGATTTTTTTTTATTGCATTTTTAATTATTTTATTATACATTTTTTAATATTTCATTATTAATTATTTTTAACTTTTTTTTTTTTTTAAGTGAACTTACTAAAAAAAGACGGTTGATGTGACGTCAGAACGCCAAGGGACTGCGGTCCACAATGCAATGCGATTCTGTTTTGTTTTTTTAATTACATTTTTAATTATTTATTTTTAATATTTCATTATTCATTATTTTATTATTCATTATTTTATTATAATTATTATTAACTTTTTTATATTTTTATTTTCAGTGCGTTAAGTCGTAGATCTTTTACTGTGACATGTCACATGGACCAGCAGGGGGGCCCCCACAGAGACCGGAGACCGGGGGCCTCATGTACGAAGGTTGCGTACGCACAAAAACGTGGCGTAATCTCAATGCCAGTTAAAAACGGGTTTTGCCATTTCACAGATGCGAAGTACACAGGTCTGCTTCACACGGCCCAGCTGTCTCTTGTGAAAACAATATCCAGTGCAGAGCAGGAGAGTGAGGTAAGGATGCCTTTATTTCGTAGCGTCACCCCTACGCCATTTTTTTTGCGTACGCCACGTTTTTGTGCGTACGCAACCTTCGTACATGAGGCCCCCTTGTACGACGAGGCCCCCTCATGTACGATGAGGCCCCCTTCGTACATGAGGCCGAAGGTTGCGTACGCACAAAAACGTGGCGTACGCAAAAAAAATGGCGTTCCACGCTCACGTTCAGATGTATGAAACGTGAAATGAGCGTGGAAACGTGCGGTGCCTCACGTCAACTTCATGGCTGGCGTACGCACGTTTCTACAGCTATTGTTCCTTTGGCGACACTTAGAGGTGACACTGGGAAACTGTTAATAATGTCAAAAACAATTAGTCATCAGAGTGATGTGCACGTCAGAGACACACTTATGAACAATTAACACACCCACCGTGTTTGCAACTATACGGGTGGATATAAACGCATGCGCAATGTGATGAAGAAAATGGTATTACCGATGGCAGCGTTAGCGTTGTTACAGGACCTTGCAAATGGTGCAATCCGACGTGAGCGAGTATTTAGGGAACGCGAGGATTTACTTGCAAACGATGACAATTGGCTCATAAGCCGATTTCGAATGTGCGACAAAGTATGCGGGAGTTATTAGCGTTACGGAATTTGCTCAAAAACAGCGCCACCTAGTGGTCTTCCTAGTGTGCGGCATGAAAGTGACGCATAGAATATATTCCTCCGCTTCACCTCCACCTTCAGATCCGACCACTTCTTCTTCACCTGTGTGTGTGTGTGCGCTGCTCGGACCCCACGGCATGTACCGCCTCACACACACACTCCCTCACTTGTTCTCTTCATATTGATCCCTGCTGACAGGGGACCAGAGAGAATCTCCCTCCACGTCATTCACCACAATCTCCAACTCGGACTCTGTGAAATGTCTTTTCTTTCCTTTGTTCATGCTTGTGTTACACCCATAGAGTGCAAGCTGACTCAAGGGTTGGCATATTTTAGAAAAGATCTTATTCTGAAAGAATCAATTAAACAAAAAGACAAGTGAGTCGGCTGGTCTTCAGTGGCTTTACTGGTCCCGGACTCCCGGTTAACTGCCGACTGAAGAACGCAGCGCAGCCCACAGTTTATATAGCCGCGGGTGGTCTCGTGCCTTTAATAATAATAATAATAATAATAATAATAATAATAATAATAATAATAATAATGCTTAAAATTGAATGGGGGGTGTCTGTAAAAATGCCAAATAAAGTCCATACATATAAAATAACACATTTAAGTAAGTGGCAATAATATATAAATATCCTCTGTGCCACGCTTGTTTTATGTGATCGGATAGAGGTGAATCTCAGGTCCAGGGCCTATTTACATAGATTTGCATATTTAAATGAGGGCGTGGACAGGGAGGAGTTTGCCACATCTGCACGTGCGCTCAGTTCCACGTTGATCGGGATGTACAAAAGAAACGCGCTCGGATCCATGCGTACGCACACTTTGATACATCTGAATTTATTTGTGCGTACGACATTTTCGGGGTTTTGGCGTACGCAAAAATCCACGCAAGTCTTCGTACATGAGGCCCCAGGACGGTCCCCCCCCCCCAGGGGCCACAACATCAGAGACGGAGACCAGGACGGTCCCGCCCCCCCAGGGGCCACAGCATCAGAGCCAGTCATTAGTTAGGCTCAGTCTGGTCATGTCTGCACCGTTCGCCTTGCTGAGGGTCACTGACCTTCGGCGTCTCCTGGACGACGAAGAGACCTGCACCACCATGATCCGATACAGCGACAAGGTAACGCGTTACTTTATATTTATATAAACTATTATATATTATATTATATATAGTCTCTGCCTGTTTGTCAAGTATCAGCTTTCACTTACTTCCTTTGGTGGAGACCATTGTAGGGTTTTTATATGAAGAAAATCATAGGTCTACACTGAGTTTATATCTTTTTTAAATTTAATTTAATGTAATTTTATATAATTAATTTTATAACATATCATTTTTATTATTTTATTTCATTCGTCAGGAATATCAAGCCACACACGCACAGCATTTGAAATGTCTAACCCTGCGTTGAATAATTTAAAGTTTCAGAGGCTGACGAGGGCCACTGAGAATATTTTGGTTTCCAATCATAGATTGGCAAAAGGCAGTCTGCTCCATGAACCAGCCTTCAGAGAGGCAAGGATGCTGCTGGCAGCCAAACACAAGGAGTCAGAGAGGCTCCTCAGGACCGTCACAGCGAAACAAAGTGACCTGGGTGAGTTATAGCCTGGCATAGGGGCCATTTTAAATGCACAATATGGGTAACCCTATATTATGCGTCTCAATGCCAGTTAAAAACGGGTTTTGCCATTTCACAGATGCGAAGTACACAGGTCTGCTTCACACGGCCCAGCTGTCTCTTGTGAAAACGATATCCAGTGCAGAGCAGGAGAGTGAGGTAAGGATGCCTTTATTTCGTAGCGTCACCCCTACTGTCACTCTTTTTTAACTTCATAAGAGAGGACCAGAGACGGACTGAACCGCATGTCCCAAAGGCCCAAAACACACATCCGGAGGAACAAAATACAGGCAGAGGACTGCAAGACCATATGTGGCTTGCTAATAAACCACATTGGTCTGCATTCAAAAACAAGCAACTGTGTTGTTTTCATGACAAAAGTCCCATTCTGACTGCGGCCTGTTGGTTTCCCGACCGTAACGAGCCATGCACTGCCGACCAACAGGTGCTCTTCCAGAGGTTTGTGGAGGGGAAAACACCCGTGGGGGATTTTCTCGAGGGTTTCCAACACCTGCGGAGGCTGTACCACGTCCGGCTGGTCCTGGTCAACAAAATCCGAGACACGAAGATCCCCGCGCTAACCCCCAGGGGACCGCCGGACGTCCCCGGCGACACCGAGCCGCTCTCTCCCTCGCCTGACCGGCCTCTCTCCCACACCGGCTGCCATCCAGTCTGCAGACCGGCGCCCCTCTTTATCTTGCCTGCCATCGGCCAGTCCCTCGCTTACCTCCCCGTCGTCCATCCCATGTCGGGGGCCCTCAGGGACCAAGACCTGCTGCAGCCCCTGCAGCAGGTCATGTCCTACCGGGTCGATGACCACCAGCACCACCACCACCAGCACCACCACCACCACCAGCAGCATCACCCCCCGCTGTGTCCCAGGAGGGGTAGGAAACCCACTCGCCTTCAGAAAGTCCAAATCAAACCTGGGAGACGCGGCCCTGGGCCTGACTGAGGCCTGGACTCAGCTATGATTCATGTAAATGTATTTTATGTGTGCTCTTTTATTATGACAGACAGACAGACAGATAGATAGATAGATATACACATTCTAATTCATAGTGTGATTCTAGAGGGCTCTAACCATTTCAATTGTTTAAATGGATAGAGATGCAGAGAGATGATTGTCAAAGTAATAATAATGTTTGATGTAAGGGCATGGTAGACAAATAAAAAAGTATCTTAAGGTGTACTGTACTGTGTACTGTGGCGTGAGATCTGATATATCTAGTTTAGTGAACTCAAAGAGGCTACAAAGACCTTGTTGTAATATCTGATGTGATGTTTAAGGACCCTGATATATCACCTTTTGACTGTACTTTCGGCGGGATTAGACACTCCTTAACTGGTTGGCTTGAGCTCTGTGTTTACTAGTGAGAACCTGAACTGCTCACGTAAACCTGATATCTGTGATCCTGTTTCTCCAGTGACTCCTGCCAAGTCTGCTTAATAGACACAGGCGACACTTAACCTTAAACCGTATCCCACCCAACCGAAACGTAAACACCTTGACACTCTTTGTATCTTTTAACGCTGTACTCTTATGAAGGGAGGAATCATGATAACGCAACTTAAGTGGACACCCATTTATCTTCTTGTAGATGTCTCCCTAGTTGTTGGATGAACACATCCGTCCATCCGACCAGCAGGGCGAAAGGTATAGGAGGCCTCAGCGGGCCTCGCTGGGGGGTTACCCAGAGTACCATCTGGCCCAGACAGGACCTCCATGCTAATTGAGCACCGGAGAAAACCCACTATAGTTTTACAGGCGATCATTAGCAAAGCGAATGGGGATGGCTTTTGTTACCTGTCTGACTTCTGTTACATCGATGTCAGCAGCTCCTATTATTCTATGGCGCTTAAATTGACCAATTTTCTCGTCTGTCATCGAATCGTTGAATTTGCCTTCGGCCTGATGGCTCTGCCGTCTAATATGGGCTAATCTGGTTATTGGTTTTGTTCGGTAAATGCTTATGCTAAAATAAAAATCTCACTTCCAAACTGCTAAGATATGTAAACTGCTTACATGTTGGTAAGGAAAAAAAAACACACACACAATGAGGCAACTAAGAAATATGTTAAAAGTGTTATTCAAAAAATATGACACCCATTGCCCTAAAGTGTATGACATCTATTACAATATTGCAAGTTGTGAACATATTTGGAATAATTAAAGTTCCTGTCTATAGAAGGAATAATAGAGAAGCACGAGATAATAGTAATTATTAATCATTGATTCTGTTGTTACAACAGATACCCCTGAAAATAATAAAAAGGCCATGTTGGAATATTTGGACTCAGTGTTTTTGTTCCCCACAGTGTGTGTGAGCTGTGATTTACAGCCTCACCTGGCCCGAGTCAGACTGACTCTGGGGTTGGGTGGGGCTGCACACCTGGGGTGCATGGCAACATGGATAAACCAGATATCAAAACACACACTCAGGAAGAGAGCCACTCTCAGGACAGAATGTTCTGCTCTGGCTTGTAATGTCTTGCCAACTCGCCAATAAACAGGTGGCAAGGAGATATAGAGGATGCCTATTATTGGACACAAAGGAGCATGTGATTGGACTCTTCTAGAAGACAATAGATCGAAATGTCCATCACTGTGACCTAGTAACTCCAAACTGAAGGTGTGATTCTGGAGAGTATTGAGTATTGATTGACAGAGTGATCGATTAGGTATTGTCTAATGGTGTAACTTGATCACTGGTGGTACCAGAGCATCCCTGGTTATGGCACATCATTTCTACATTCATAAAATGTGTCGTATACATTAGTAGTATAAATATTCATGTTCTAATATAAATCAAAATGCTATATTGTTAATGTGCAGAAAAGGCATGACCTTAACATTAAAATGTCATTCTTAAATCTAAAAGTTATTGCAAACATCTTGACAGAGCTATATATTCAGTAGTAGCTATTGCATTGTATGTGCGTTCACATGGCAGAGCTCATGGTAACAAACCCCATGTGAACATGTGCAATTTACACAGCGGTCGCATTCGGTTGTAAACATGTCACTTATTATTGCGATAAACCTTCCTCAGGCGCCCAAACGTCCTCCGCTTCCCCATTCTAACTGTGTGAGTCACGGTCAGTCAGCGAAAACACTTTGTTGATCTGCACTCCTGTGTCTGTCTGCTGGAGGAGGAGGAGGAGGAGGAGGAGGAGGAGGAGCGAGGCATCGAAGCCACAGCAACAGCATTGCACCAAAGCCGCAGTTGCCCCTACTGACCATCTTCTGTCTGTACCCGAGGGGTCCTTCCTGGAGTGTGTGCTATTTTGGGGGGGGGGGGGGGGGGGGGGGTGGTGTGGTGTGGTCTTGGAGCAGTGGGAGCTTTCTACACCGGTGTCAGTATTGCAGATTGGAGACCACAGACTAAGCGGGGGACTGCTGGAGTCTCATCATGCCTCTCTTGATCTGCTCGTAGGTCACAAACATCACAATGTTCCAGGAACCCAGACGCAGGAACGAAGGAACAAACCTACAAGAGGAGGAGCAGTAATAACAAGGTTTAGTTCCTTGTCATGAAGCGGTCTTACAACAAACCTACAAGAGGAGGAGCAGTAATACAAAGGTTTAGTTCCTGGTCGAACACGCAAAGGTTGTCTTGGTGCCCCCCCCCCCCCCCCCCCCCCCTATTGAATGTCAGCAAGCACCATGGCAACCGGTGTTAAACATGATTGATCCTCATTGACATGCTGTCGAGGGATAGGTCAACACATAACCTTGGATACGCCGCCTGCTCATAGAAAATTGTATTCAGTACGAGAAGCAATATCAGATCCCCCATCAGACACTTCCTTCCTGTCCGGCTGCTCCTTTGCAGTTTGTTCATGGGACCCATCTTGAATTGCAGTCCTAGTAGTAGCCAGCGGGAGGGGACATCACAATACAAACAGAAAGCTATAGCATCATTTCCTCATTGTGTTTGGTGCGTACCCCTTGTAGAAGGCCGTGGGACCCTCTTTCATGAGCATGGTGACAGCGCAGTTAGCGGCGCCCCTGTACTGGCCGGGCGTCGAGTTCATGTAGCGCGTCTTGATCACGTCCACCGGAGACGCCACGATGGTGGTGCAGAACCCGGCGGCGAAGGCGGCGGTGAAGTGACACGGCATATTATCTGTTCCGCACACAATGATAAACAAACAAACAATTATATTCATGTTATTTGTTCAACACACAACGATACTCAACACACAACAATTATACTCATAGTAGTTCCAATGCTTGAGCCAAGCGTGACCGAGACATGAACAACTGTATTATATATTAAATATATTCTGAATCCATGAAGGATAGTGAGACCACTCGCCTGTCATGAGGTCGTACTTGAGGATGAGCTCTTTGATGATGTCATAGGTCACCAGCTCTGAGCAGTTCACGATGGCGTTACGGGTGATGTTTGGCAGACAACCTGGAGAGACAAAGTGGGAGGAGGAAGTTCTCGTCAATACATTTCCAGCATGGCTTACATTACCCTGTTAGTTTTATTAAGACTTCACTATTACATATTTTTTTCAAAGGTCCATATTCAAACATAAACGCAATTGCCATTGAGTACATTTCTAATTGTACTATTTAAGCTCAAATAATTAGAATATGCAATACAATTATATATTAATTATAATACAATAATATAGATGGGCGACTTGCAAATTCAGAAATTAACTTTTTTTTCCCTGTTTGGAACGGACCTTTCCAGAGCCCTCTGACCCCTTCGTCCCGGGCGATGGTGCGGTAAGCGTCGAAGGTGCCGTTGTAGCGCTTGGCGCCGCCGGCCTCGGGGAGCCGGACCTGGGCCTGGAAGCGGACCTTCACCACGTCGGTGGGCTGGGCCACCGCCACCGCCATGGCCCCCGTGGTGCAGCCGGCCAGCAGCCGAGCGCCGATCCCCGCGTCTGGCAGCGGCAAAGGACGGAGCGAGACTCATTGTAAACGCTTGGCTTGAATTAATAGATTACATTACACACACACACACACACACACACACACACACACACACACACACACCTACCTCTGTCCTGCAGGAGAACACAAGCGGTCAATGTAAAAGAATACCCCCGCTGAAGAATACCTGTTTCTAAAGATGTTTTTTTGCCATGGTTACATTTATCCGTTTCTATTGACAAAAGGAGTCTTCTGAGACTACAGCACTTTGCAGTGCAATTTGATAACACAACACCTGTGAATGTGAGTGAAATCCAAGCTTAATGGCCCAGCAGCACCCATGCCTCAGACAACGCCTGACTTACAGGCCGCTGCTGCCCTAGAATATTACGCAATAGGCCAAAATAACGAGCTGCGAGCCGGACGACGAGGACACCGCTAATAGCGCCACACACACACATATACACCCATGTGCTAAAAACAAACTCCACACCCAGGCTGTTTCCTCTATTTAAACAGGCAAACAAATGATTTGACTTGACTTGTTTGATCAAGATGTACACACACAGTACACCTTGATGTTGATATTTTCCTGAGGCTTCTTGCTCAATACTAGAGTGACATTCTGTGTGTCTGCTTGACAGGTTAATATGGAGAGAGCGGCGCTGCGGCCTTCATGGCAGACAGACAGATTATCTTGAGGAAGAATTTCCTCTCTGCCCTACATCCTGGAGGGGCTTCAAACCTGTCCTGCCTGCTGTATGATGTATCTCCACAGTTAGCGAAGTGAAGTTTTGCATTCATACACCGCCGAGATGGACTCCCCAGAACCCTCAGGAGAGGAGACGCCCTGATTGGTCAGAAATACACCGGGATGGTGTGTTTCTAAAATGTAATCGGCTCATACAGCGGCAGGAGCGGTCAAATTGAAATCTCACACAGCATTTCACCCACTCATAGCTGACGGACGACTCTGCTATTTCTCAAAAAAAAGTACACTCAATCTTACCTACTGCACCTTTAAATGCCACCAATTGAACTTGGGTCAGGGGGACACATAGTGCGGCTTTAACTTGGCATGCTCAGTAGCAGTTTGTGTGAAGCAAAAAGACAAAAAAGTTTTCCTGCGCTACATACTTTCCGATCCCCGGGTGTAGACTTGCTTCATGGAGTCGTAGAGGCCGATCCGGACGGAGGCGAAGCTCATCTGCCTCTGGAGGCCGGCCACCAGCCCGCTGTAGAGGCTGCGGGGCCCCTCGGTCCGCACCATGGTGCCAATGGTCCCAAACACTCCCTTGTAGCGCAGGGCCTGGCCCCCGGAGGACTTTGACTCTCCCTGGACCTACGGCAAACAAAGGTGTGCGACATCTTGTTCAGTTCACTTCAGGTCTTTATTGTCCCTGGAGGGGACATTTGATTCGCAGTATTGAGGTCAAACCCGAAACGCACACAACATACAGGAGGACATTCATCACAACAGTTACAGCACAGAACCATCACCATATCACTATCATCATCATCATCTCTCTCTCTCTCTCCCTCCCCCTCTCTCTCTCTCTCTCTCTCTCTCTCCTCCCTCCCTATCTCTCTGTCTCTGTCTCTCTCCCTCCCTCTCTCTCTCTCTGTCTCTCTCTCTCTGTCTCTCTCTCTCTCCCCCTCTCTCTCTCTCTCTCTCTCTCTCTCTCTCTCTCTCTCTCTCTCTCTCTCTCTCTCGTGTTATAAAGGCATATTGTACTGCATGTATAAGCAAATAAAAATATATATACAAATTTAGAAAAGCCAGGTTTTAATGGACTCCACACCTGATAGTAGCCTACAACAGAATAATGCAAAGGTTGGAAATGAGTGACAAAAAAGACGCTCACCTGCAGCCTCACTTTGGCCGTGTCCAGGGGGAAGGTGACCAGGTCCGCCACGCAGGCGGAGATCCCGGCGCCCAGGAACTTCACGGCGGTGGTGGGGGGGGCGGTGGTCTTGGGGTTCACCACCATGACGGCCACCATGACGCCGACCGAGACAGGGAGAGACCCGACTTGTTGGTTGTTCAACTCTGCCGGGACCCGCGGCGCATTTCGGAGACCCCAACACGGCACGGTACGTGGATGAGCGCGTCTTTACGCACAGCCGTCAGGTCTTCTCAGGTGGAGGGGTCTGGGTCTCTCCTCCGGTCCTGGATGGAGCAGCCGTCAGGTCTTCTCAGGTGGAGGGGTCTGGGTCTCTCCTCCGGTCCTGGATGGAGCAGCCGTCAGTTCTTCTCAGGTGGAGGGTCTGGGTCTCTCCTCCTCCGGTCCTGGATGGAGCAGCCGTCAGGTCTTCTCAGGTGGAGGGGTCTGGGTCTCTCCTCCGGTCCTGGATGGAGCAGCCGTCAGGTCTTCTCAGGTGGAGGGTCTGGGTCTCTCCTCCTCCGGTCCTGGATGGAGCAGCCGTCAGGTCTTCTCAGGTGGAGGGTCTCTCCCCCGGTCCTGGATGAGACTACCGTCGGGTTTTCCTCGGGCCATGAAAGGGCAGCACACACCAGCACACACACACACACACACACACACACTGGGAAAAACACACACATATACCAGTTATGAACCAATACATACACTGAGTGACATCATCTACTTGGGGAGGGGGCCGGCGCGGGGGGTGGAGGGGGGGCTTATAAAAAGCCTTAATAAACAAACAATTAAAAGCAATGAACTTACCTAATAGAAATGTCTTTGAAAAAAAAAAACCTAACCGTGGCTCCGTGTGTGTGTCTCTGTGTGTTAGTGTGTGAGTGTGTGTGTGAGTGAGTGTGTGTGTCTGTGAGTGTGTGTTATTTATATACGTGGAGGCGGAAGCTGCCGGCTTCACACCGCAGGGTCCGCCCGCCGCGACGGGTCCAGGTTCAAATGATTCATTGCGCTATTTGTTTTTTAGTGGCACAAGACAAGACAAGACACGCATCCCGACGAAGTACCATGACTTGTTTAGGCGTATAACACCGGGACGACGACGACAACAACAACAACAACAACAACAACAACAACAACAACAACCACCACCAGCGGGCGAGCGCACCGCTCTGCAGGGGGTGAATTTGCGCCCCCTACTGGTGGGACAGCAGATCACAATGTACAGATCAAGTTGTTATTCTGGAGCACATCTGATAATGAACATCTGGGCCACAGATAACCCGTTTGACCAGTTTGGGGGTGCATTTGCCCCCTCCTCCCTGCTGTTGGGTATGGAAAATGTTAAATGTCAAAAAAAACATTTAAAGGAAAAAACAGTTATCAGTGTTGCCTGATCAATAAGGCAATGTTCATGACACACCATGATAAACAATCCTAAACAACAGTGTCAAAGTGGCCTTTAGATATTGCTTGCTTGGATGTTGCTTTTTGTGTTGTGTGTCTGATCTGACTTTTAAGTTTTGCAAAAATTGTCTCATCAGATCACAATGTACAGATCAAGTTGTTATTCTGCATATATGATAATGAAGATAAACATCTGGGCCACTGATAACCAGTTTGACTAGTTTGGGGGTGAATTCCCCCCCCCCCCCCCCCCTGCTGCTGTTGGGTATGGACATTTTAAATGTAAAAAAAACAACATTCAAACAACAACCA
Organism: Merluccius polli; assembly: GCA_030340625.1. Classification (NCBI taxonomy): domain Eukaryota; kingdom Metazoa; phylum Chordata; class Actinopteri; order Gadiformes; family Merlucciidae; genus Merluccius; species Merluccius polli. The sequence goes on from JAOPHQ010002315.1 coordinate 16,071, forward strand.
AATTATTTTGTATATTACTAATTATTCATTTCAAATGTCTCAAATAACCACGTAATGACCTCTAACTCACTCGCTGGCTCCTATAACTCTCAGCTTGGATATTATATTATATATTTTATATTATAAGCTCCTATAACTCTCAGCTTGGATATTATATGCTATATTATATTATAAGCTCCTTGGATATTATATGATATATATTATATTATAAGCTCCTATAACTCTCAGCTTGGATATTATATGATATATTTTATATTATAAGCTCCTATAACTCTCAGCTTGAATATTATATGATATATATTATAAGCTTCTATAACTCTCAGCTTGGATATTATATGATATATATTATAAGCTCCTATAACTCTCAGCTGGGATATTATATGATACATTATATTATAAGCTCCTTGGATATTATATGATATATATTATATTATAAGCTCCTATAACTCTCAGCTTGGATATTATATGATATATATTATATTATAACTCCTATAACTCTCAGCTTGGATATTATATGATATATAATATAAGCTTCTATAACTCTCAGCTTGGATATTATATGATATATATTATAACTCCTATAACTCTAAGCTTGGATATTATATGATATATATTATATTATACACTGATATATGATATAAGCTCCAGTGGCTCTCTCTGGGATATCACGGTGTTCATGTGTTGCCGTAACGACTGCGTTGTGGGCTCTAATGTTGCAGCCTTTAGGTGTGGTCCTAATGTGTGACCTTTACAGCTGTGCATCACTAATAGGCAGTCATGCAGTTATTTAGCTATGGCAACATGCCCATACACACGTGCCGAGTCAAACCGGTCTTCAGCGACCCCGAAGGAGCGCAAACATTTATATTATATATATTGTACCTCATAATATATCACATTTATATTGTATATATCATATATAATAAAAACTCTGAAGGAGCCCTTTGTGCCCCCTCTCAAAAGTGAGCCGCTACGCCGCTTCTCTCTCTCTTTCTTGCTCCTCTGCCCATTGCACCGCCTAACCCTAAAATCACCACTGACCTCCATTGTTTTTCACCTGAAACCACATCCACACATCCAAACAACATGGATGTTTGGTATGAATCGGTGGTCAGGATGTTTTTTTACCCAGAGTTCAATAGGAGCAGGACCTCCATCCATGAGTAGGAGGACCTATAGTCGGACCCGTTCGGCAACAGAAAAAAAAAATGCACCAAAAATGTAAGAGAGAGAGGCTACAACAGCGTGATAAACAATCCTAAACAACATTGTCAGGTAGCCTTTAGATATTGCTTGCTTGGATTTTGCTTTTTGTGTTGTGTGTCTGACCTGACTGACTGACTGAAGTTAAGTTTAGCAACAATTGTTTTATCAGAACACAATGTACAAATCAAGTTGTTATTCTGGAGCACTTCTGATAATGAAGATCTGGGTCACATAACCAGTTTGTCAAACACTCCCCAAGGGTGGTGTATCCAGATTAACAGGCTTTCAATTGTACACACAAAAAAACATATTTATTTATAAAAGTACAAATATTACATTTAATGTACATGATTATATATACATATTTTAGTAAACTGTTTCCAATGAAAGTGCAAAAACGTCACTGGTCTTCACTGAAATGAGCAGCGAATATTTTGGCTATTCTTGCGGTCTCCTGCGGTGTCTTCAGGGACGCTGCTGGGACGGCGGGCCTCGGTCGGGGCGCTCGCCTCGGACCCAGACCTCGGACTGCAGAACCGAGACCCTGGAAAAGAAAGGGATTCGATAACAACAACTCTGGCCATTCATCATTAGAGCTTGAAACGAATATATCCTTAAGCTCAAAGAATGTTTCAGAAACCCACAACTTGCAGCAAGATAACGTCCAACATGCCGAGGTGATTTGTACACTTTATTTTGCGTGGCCTTTCGCTCAATAAACAAACCACATGCAAAAACCAGCCAGATAAACGGGTCACTGTGTAGAGAACAGGAGTACGCCGAGTACAGATTTGAAATAAAAAAACAGTCTAGCTTGAACTTGTTCTGCAGGCTGTAACACAAGCCCTGTCCACCTCCCACCAGCCGGCAGCTAAATACTCACACAGCACAGCACCTTCTGAAATAGGAAGCTGCTGTAGTGGTGGAGTGACGCAAGCGGCGCATTCCCCACCTCCTACAGTCGTCTGCGGCCGCGTTACCCGGATGACTGACACCACGGCCGCGGCTAGAGGACAACGCATGTGTTTAACACTGCCATGGTGTCGCACTTCCTGCGATTTTAATAGTAGACATAGTACACATAGTCACTTGTGGAAAAACTCCTATGGGGGCGTACCAGACTGGTCCCATGCTCTTCTCACCATGACATCCTTTCTGTTATGCACCTCACATCACAACAATGGCCCAAACTACACAGTGCTGGTTTTAGACATGACACCAGTGCAAATAACGCCGATTCATGATTTGTATTTCAAAAGTGTGTTAAAAAAAAAGCCACAGAAAACCTGTGTAATGTTATCGTTTTTTGGGGGGGGGTTTTTGCATTCTAATGAACTTTATGTTTCAACATGACTGACTTGGAAAAACAAACAACATTGATCCTGTCAGCCAAGAACAGGATCTGCTCTACTAATGCTAATCATCCACTGAGGAGCAAACACGACACCTTTTTTCTTGATAGCTTGTTTAAAAAAAGGAATAACAATGGCGATGACAACATACCCAAGGTGCTGACCAATGGAAAATATAATGTAAAATAAGACACAAGGTCACACACTCCCTCTCCTTTGCCCAATGTTTCAGCATAAAGCCCTCGTCAGGATTATCAGCTCGTTAAATGTAGATATTTGCATGAAAAGCACTCGTGAACTTTGGCTTCACATGGCAGAGATGTCATGCTCTCGTTGCATAAGAGCGGTTGTGTAATGGCTGTGTAGCACTTTGTACCGCTGCACAAAGTGCAGGTTAAGTTACAGTGTCGGTATGCGTCTTCACCATTCCTACAAGGGCACAGACCCACCATGCAGGAGAGGTTTGATTCTATGCCCAAACCCAAGACCGGCCCGGGTGTAATGTCCCCTCCATTCCTCGGGCCCAGGCCGGTCTCATGGTCAGTCAGTCAGTCAGTCAGTCAGTCAGTCAGACAGACATACCTAACATATACATATATATACATTGATACATTTGGTGTGATAATCAGACTGTTACATGTATTATAACACTGTAACCTTAACCCTTATGTATCAATGATCGATACATAAGGTTATGTGCGCGCGAGGCTCGTCTCCTCCCCTCCCAGTTCCATTCATTAAGACCCTGTGCGTAATTCTGAACCGATTTCTGTCATTCAATTTCTCTGTAATCTGCAAAAGTCTCATTGTTAATTCCTTGTGTCAATTATGTTTTTATCACCACCAGTCAATTCAACGATTTAAAATGTAAGTGTGGGGTTTTCGCCGCCTACAGCACCACACTCGCTTTGCAAGTCCTCCGTGAGAGGAAGTAGGCTTGCACGTAATCCTGAACAGATTTTTGGCTTTCAAACAACTTAGTTTAGTTAAGTAGAATTAGTTTACTTAGCCAACTTACAAAAAAAAATGTGCATTTAAACTGGGCTCGGGCCCATAAAAGCAGCCAATGGGTCGGGGCCCGTGCCAGACTCAGACAAAACATGCACGGGCTCCGGTCGGGTCGGGCGTTTTTTTTTTGGGCTCGATCTAAGCTCTACCACGCAGCAAGTACACTGGACAGTACAGAGTGACTTGCCTATAGCTGCTCTTGCGTGGCGAGACAGAGGCATTGGGTCTCATGTCAGACAAACTGCCTTGGACTGAGATATCCACACATGGTTTTGATGCTTTCCCAAATTTGCAGGAACTGCTATTTTTTGATCAGGGTAAAATGTGTTTATCATTATAAATGAAGTACTGTAGTGCTGCAGAGGTGCCCTGGCCTACACATTATTTTCTCCAGATGTAAGAAAACATGTTTTTTTGGTACAGACCCCAACAAATGTGACATCATGATTTAAATTGTTATTTCAGTTAAAATTAAAATTGTGATGCAAAAATGACCATTTCCATTAATAGTGAATCATATCGCAATCGAAATATCTGTCAAAATAATCGCAATATTATTTTTTTTACCATATCGTTCAGCCCTAGTGAGAAGGTGAGGTGATGATGGGTACTGACCGGGTCAGAGGAGGGCATGTGGAAGGCAGGAGCCAGACGCAGGGCCCTCATGGACGCCTCCAGACGATGGGGCGGGAGGAAGAAGTTAGGGATCTCTTCAAGCCCAGGAGAGCTCAAACTGGAGCGCTAAGGAAAACATTAGGTTTCAACAATTCCCCCCCCCCCCCCGCCCCCAGGATCAATAAAGAAAACTGAAATCTGAGTTCAGTCCATCTGTATGGACGCTGAATTCAATGAAAGAACAAACAAACTCTGCAGTGTTGGAAGCAGACACCAAAGACTGAGCAAGGATACGTTTGTGGTAGTTGGTCTTCCGTGTCACTTGGGGCAGACCGAGTAGGAGAGTGAGCATCAGAACAGGCAGGTCTGTCCACTGAGCCCTGACCTCCCTGGTTTATCACACCCAGCCCTGCTTCCTCTTCCTCGGCTGAAGCCTGCAGCGTCCTCACCCTCTCCTCCTCCTCCTCAACCTCAGAGATGTCACTCTGCGGTCCAACGGAGTGGTCACACTCAAATTGTCCACACTCAAATTGTCCACTCTCCTCCAGTATAGTCCCACTATAATCCTCACAGGTTCCCTGGTGGTCCAGACCTTCTGCCCCTGGTCCCGACCGCCCCCCGACCTTCTTACAGTGGGCCGGGTCTTTGAAACAACAGGTCACTGCCCTCTTCTGGACCCTCCAGGCTCTCCACGGAACTGAGTTCAGGGTCTGAGACGATGCTGGTCCAAGGGCTGGTTTTGTCCGTTAAAGAGGTCACCTCATTGAGGGGTCTGGGTTCCACCACCATCTCATCATAGTCTCCGTCACTAGAATTATCGGCGTCATCATCTTCTTCATCGCCAGCCACCTACTTCTTCCTCCTTTCCGCCACCCTGTTCCATAGTCCTCGTCGTCTTCATCCTCAGACAGAACTGCGGTGCGTCCGTGAAGACCATCCCCCTGGGGAGGCGGGTCCTCTTGGGGAGGTTCTACAGGTCTCTGGAAGGGTCCATGGGGGGGTTTCTCTGGGAAGGTTTCTGAGTCTCCCACCAGGGGACGGTCAACTGGGGCCGGAGGAGACCAAGCTCGGCTCTGGGGGTCAGAAGAGATCATTTCCAACCGCGGCCCTTGCAAACCTAGAAGGGATGGAAACGGGTGTGGTATTGAAATACGTTTCGGTTCCTGTTTAAACAAACAGGGCGTTTACAGTGTATAGTGCGGCAGCCACTACACTATCGTGTCCCCTCCCCTAGGTTCGATCTCCAACGTCCACAGCCCATCTGGAGATATCTTTAAACCCCTGTCTTAATGCCCGGTTTTCACTGCGTGTCATTTAGGATAAAAGTGTATGCTAAACGAATACATGCAAATGAAGCCACTTCCCTGTATACTCCATCAATGTACAAAAGAACAGACCTGTACAGTACTAAGATCACTGTGATGTTGCAATATCACTGTTTTTTAAGGCCAGACTTCTTTGTCATTATACATCAGCAGCAACACAACCAGAACAGCAACAATAAACCAAAACAACATTTCCTTGAGGAGAACACAAAACATGAACTCACCAGAGAGGACGTTGTTAACTTCTCCCACGAGCTGGCTGGACTTGAGGAGAAGCTGATGTGTACTAGTCTCTGGGTGCCCAGGTGGCCAGGCCTCGTCGTGCCGGGATGGGGGGCGGAGGTGCTCGCTGGTGGGCAGGAAGCCAGAGGTGGACAGCTTGCTGCTGAAGTATTTCTGGATGTCGTCCAGTTCGCTCAGGTTTTTCCTGGACATAATACAGAAACCTTGTTAAAATACACCCTCGGGCATAAGAAAAGCGCCTCAGTGTGTCTTTCGATGTTTGTTAGATTTTTGTTCAATGTTTTTCTACCAGCTGATGTTCAGGTGATCAATAAGGACTAATACCGCAGGGCTGAGAAGAGGACAGAGCTGGAGGGATGGGCCTCACTGGCCACCTGCTCCTGGAGACTCTGGTGGTAGAGCCGCACGTTGTCCATGTGCTCCCCGTGGCGTTCACCCTCCCCGGGCCTGTGGACAGTGATCAAGATCCGGTCGATTACTAATACACATTTAGAAAACGGATAGTTCAGGTCCTTTATTCTAATTGGCTCGAAGCCGTAAAATACTCACACCCACCTGTGACCGCATAACAGTTCATTTTTATTATTAATGTGCCGACAATCTCAAAAACGTATGCTAGCCTGTGTTTTGCTGTCTTGAGGAACCATATTGCTTAGCGGAAGAACGAGGATTTGTTTTTAATATATGATTGCATCTTATGTTGTGGTGTGTTTATTTTGTGAAATCTTACTAGGTAGTCTCGTAAGATTTGCTGTTTTAAATCAATGTAAACTACGGTTCTAGAGAAACCAAACTTAAAACAAGAACGTCTTTTAGCCTTTTCGTTGCATACATTCACTTCCTCAAGGGAAAAAAAACATCCTGGAGAACATCAAATTAAGTTTCAGATTAGTTCACAAACAAAATGAAAGGTAAATCATGTAATCATTTTTGAGATGCCTTATAAAGGTGGTTGGCCTATCAAAAAATTATCTTAACTAGTTTTAGAAAATAAATGTTTGATGTTTTAAATGTCCCCACTGAATTATTCAATTAAAGTAGGGAGGCAGCTTTTACACACTATTCTTTAGGGTTGTGGAACACAGTCCAATAAACTCTGGCCCTGTCTGGCAAAGAGCAGGTCCTGCCTGGCTCATCATTTGTTTCATCTTTAAATGATTTATCTTTAAATGTCTTGTCTTGGAAACCTTTGGGAGAAGAGCTGGTCTATCCGATCAGGTGAGGAGATCTTCTGCTCGGGGTAACGGCTGAGGTGAGCGGGGAAGCTGCTGTATGTGGCAGAGGTCTGATAGCCTAGAGGAAGGCCCTGGAACAAGGCCTGAGAAAATACAACACATTCACCATCAGACCACTGCGAGAGACTTCTGTAAAACACCACATTCTTATCAATTTCCATGTGACAAAGCAAACATCTACAACAGTCTCCAAACAGATTACCAATGTGTTATGTAGATTCTGGCTGAAGCCCTTACCTAAATAGACATCTCTTCTCCTTGTGCAAGATACATTTTTTTGTATATGGTCCCTGACAAATAAATGTAACATACTAAACTAAGTTAGCTCCGTATTATATTATTAGGTCTATTTCAGGACCTAGAGTGCGCCTGCTGTACAATGGTGAATGACTACTACTATAATTTGTACTACTATAATTTAGTAATTATAACGTCAACTAGGTGGAAGAGACAAGAGCAATTTAATTGAACAAGGCTGTCATGTACTTCCTCAAGGGAAAAAAACATCCTGGAGAACATCAAATTAAGTTTTAAATGGGCAAAAAGGCTGTCCCATGTTAAGCAGGTTGAGGCCTCTATTTTGGTGCTGGATTATGGTGATATGGTAATATTTAGGCATGCAGCCGCTACCACCCTCAAGTCTTTTCTTGAGGGTGGTAGCGGCTTAGCCGTTTACCATTCTGCGCTCTCTTACTACGGGTGATACCTGTACTCTTTAGAAAGGTTGGCTGGCCTTCTCTTCCGATGAGATGTGATCAACATTTGTATAAATTTACATACAGGGCAGTTCTAAACAAACTACTGCCTTATATCACGATTCACATCACTATCAAACTGGAGCGCTCTCATGGCTGGTTTACACTGTGTGTTCCTCAAGTCAACAGAGTGGTGAAAGACTCAAGTCCTGGAATAAACTACAAAACATTCTTAGTGCCAGGGGATTTTAAAAATCAGATAGCAAATCATATTGTATTCATATTGTATCTATTGTAAATGTTTAAATGCGATGTAAAATGATAATTTATTATGTTTTTTGAAGTTTAAAAAATGTCATTTTGATAATGATACGTTTCTGTTTTGTAATCTCGGCGCTATTGAAAATGAGGGTCTCGCTTAAAGGGGCTAAAGACGCTATCCTGAACGTTAATATAGCAGCAAACAACTATTGGCTATTTGGAGATATAGTGGAGTAATGGCGTCCTGACCAGAGAATGAAGGCACACTTCCTCTGTGTGTGTTGTAATCTGAGCTTCTAATTTATTTGTGTTGGTGTCCGGTCCGGCCATGTGTTCATGATAACGCACGCGCCGTGCATGAGATGAGTTAAGAAGGTAAAGAACACTCCCAATTGTTGTGGTTTGAGATGCTGGTGCTCTAGTGCAACATCTTGTGGCTAAATATATCGTCTATAGCCCCTTTAATATGTCTCTGAGACTGAAAAAAAAGAAAAAAATATTTAAAAAGTAAAAATAATACAGTAGTTGTATTAGGCAGCTGACGGTTCATTATGGGTAACGTAGACCAAATCTTTGGGCACCACCACCAGACTTCAGAGAGGGTGAATGACCGGCTTGTGTTGCCCTCACCGCTGAGTTGTTAGACCCCTGGTCGGTCAGGGGCTGCCGCTGCCCTCTGAGGTCCTGGACGCTCTTCAGCGGCAAGACCGACACCTTGAGCTGACCTTGACACTGGCCGCTGAAGTCTGTGATGTTGTACCAGCCGCACACCGACTGGAAGCCCGACAGCAGGGGGCACAGGTCCACGGAGGCGAACCCGATCACCCTCTCCATGTCTGCAGACAACAGGGAAGCACCATGGCTGGGGGATGTGGCCAAAATCTTCTATCCCGATATAGGTAATTTAATAACGATAACGATATAAATCCCGATATAGCATGTTTTCTGGTAATTCAATAAATAAATAGTCTATATAAAATCACCACATGATAAAGCCTGATTTTGTATACTTATGTGTGAATACATGACACATTTTTCTCATTGTATTAAGAACTTTAGCACAAAATGAACCAGTTTCAAGTGAAACTATACAGCAAGAAATAAATATAGGCCTAGCCTACAATAAGACAATGTAAAATGTCAAAGGTTAACATAAAAGAGTTTCAAGTATAGCAGCAAATTGTCATCCTAATCAGCTGAGGCATGTAGCACAAAGAGAAGGTTGTCCAGTCAAACTCCTATTAGCCTACCTCCTTTGTGCCAGACTTTGAAGACCAGAGACTGTAGTGGGTCCACTAACAGCTGCTTTGATAGCCTGTCAAACAATTCACAAGGCATTAACGGGATGTTTTCGTACTATTGTACTATTTAGGCATTTAGCACAGTGGTTTTCAAATGGGGGTATATGTACCCCTAAGGGTACTTTAAGGAAGAATTACATACAATCTCAAGACTTACATACAAGTTCGGTATGAATGACAACAATCATAAGTGAAGCACAAGCCCATTCAGACCAACCATGTAATGTTTATAAATAACCTTCACATACTTCATATATGATTTATGTTCAATTACACCCAATCCTGCCCCACATCTCAAACTTACAAAAGTGAATCTTGTATTTCTCTGCTATGCATGACATATACCTGCACTCGTGGTGGTGCTCCCAGACAGGGCAGCTGCTGTCTGATATGAGGGGCGTGGAGACGGGCTGGGGGCAGTCAGCGGTGAGGTAGGACACACAGCAGCATGGCAGAGACCCCTGAGACTCCGCCTGCGGACAGCCTGGTGGGGGACACGCAACAACCAGAGTCAGCCTTGTGTGGAGGGATCATGCTGATCCACCTCCACTAGGGGGTTATGCAGACTTCAACTGTTCCACATAAACAGCAACAAGAAGAAAACATACTAGCTGCCTGCTGATTGGGCAGAATTCTTTGAAAGTCCAATGTGAAACTCAAAGATCTCCTGGATTTAAAGTTCTTTGAATGTCACATGACATGCTTTTAAATGCTTTTTAAACACTGGCAATAGGGAATCTAATGGCTAAAATGTTAATTATGCTCAATCTTATAAGCTAAAAGTAAAATTGTGTTTACTATTCACAGGTATCTATGAAAGCCTGTTCCAACAAGGTGACATGAGGCATCCGAGTGCACAAGCAACACAAAATGCATAGAAATTCACCTTTCAGACTGAGGTGCATGGCGCGGTCCACTGTGATGGTGACGGGGAAGGAGTCCACCTCTGTGGAGCTGACCCCAGTCTGCTGCGGAGCAGCGAGGTCAGCACCAGTGCAGCGATTGATCCCCTCGCTAGGTGGACCGTGTGATTGGCTGGTGGAGGAGGGCCCTGGGTCTGCCACCTCTTCCATTCCCTGTAAGAGCTCCTCCTGGCCGCCGGCGTCATCGCCATCGTCGTCGGCAAAGGTGGCAGGGGTCTCCCCAGGGAGAGAGCCTGTCGTCATGGCGATGTGCACCCTGAGTGCCGCACCGCTCAGATCTGAAGCAGAGTGCCTGAACAGCGAGTAAACTCCTGTGAAAAAATAAATAAATAAATACAAACATTTGATATTTCATCCCCAGGAGCACAACTATATAAAGTTTTATCAAGAGTATAATTCACACCACTGAGATTCTTCTTCCTCTGCCAGGGTCCCTCGGCAAGAAGGGACAGATCCACAAAGGCAGACCCAACCAGCCGGTCCGAGTCATGGGGCCTCCGGGCCTTGTGCTTCCCGAAGGCCACCCACAGCTGGACCTCCAGCCTCTCCTCGCGGAGGTACCAGAGCAGGGGCCGGCAGCGCCTCAGCCTCACCGCCCTGGAGCCCTGGAAGGTGACATTGGCCATGCGGCCCCCGTCCTCCTCCTCCGGGTGTCTGAGTGGGGAGCAGAAGGCCTCCTGGTCATACAGTTGGTACCGCAGGTAGCAGTAGGTGGAGCGCTGTACACACTCCTGTCCCGCCAGAAGCAAACAGTGGACAGGAAGCCATGCTCTGGGCGTGGACACGCTCAGAGACAAAGTTCCTGTTCTGCTCACGTCGTCTTCATCATCATCATCATCATCATCATCATTGCTGTCCTGTGGTCCGAGTTCCCAGCCCAGACCTCGGGCGGCAGCCAGGACCCTCTCCCGGTCAGAGTGATGGGCGAAGCTGAGGGAGACCTCCAGCCCTCCGACCGGCCCCTGAGGACTGCTGGGGGAGCGGGGCTCATGAGGTGGCTTAACACCAAACCAACCGGATATACCTGGTGAGTGAGGAGACAAACAAGAGACACATTCACAGTATGAAGGCAAGAGCACAATTATAATTATTACACTGAAGACATACCTGTTTTTTTGAGGAGGAGATGACTCAGCGGAATTGTCACCGTTCCCAACAGCATGTCCTTAGATTTAGGTGTGGTCACCACTACAAATAAAAACCGAGCAGGCAAACACACCTTTATTTTTATATGTAAAAGAATTCCACGAAGTATAAAGCTTTTCAGCAGATCACAAACATCTTACGTTTTACTCATTTAGTTCAAGTTCTTTATTTGTCAAATGCACAACAGAAAACAGGCAGTAGCAGTCATTGCTGGCAATGACTGTTACTGCCTGTTGTTATTTTTGTATTTATTTGAATAAGTGGTGGTCATGATTCCTATAGTCAGCTTGTGGGTGCTATGCTAACAGGTAGCAGCACCAAGCTAGGTAGCTACAACCAACCTTTGGGGCCATCCCTGTGCCAGAGGGTGAACAGGGCAGAGGCCTGCTGCAGCACCTCAGCCAGGCTGCAGGTCTCTCCGCTGCTCCGCTGGAGGGCCAGGTCGCAGGGCACCTCGGCGTGGTGCTCAAACTCTGGGCAGAAGGAGCGGGCCACCACGCGCGTGCTCCTGCACTCCCCGTCGGGCAGGAAGGAGAGCTGGGCCGTCACGTAGGAGTTAGGCCCCACGTCAGCAAAGTACCGGAACCGCTCGTCCTTCTCCGTCAGCACCCTGCGTCAGGAGAGGCACAGTGGGGTTAGCTAGTGTGGATGTATACATGTGACACAGGCAGGGCTTGAAAACGAAATTATTTTTCAATCGTTCCGCTCCGAACGGAACCGGTATATTTAACGTTTTCGTTCTTGCGTTCCGCCACCAACATATCGTTCCTGAACCGGTTCGGAACGTAAAATAACGTTCGTTCTTAACGTTCCGGCAGTGTTATTGGGCCTCCGCGGTGTGTTACTATTGCGGCCCCCCCCCCCCGCCGGCCGTAGGTCCGTGGTGTGTTACTATTGCGCACCCCCCGTCGGCCGTTACTATTGCGCGCGCCCCCCCCCCCCCCCCCCCCGCGCGGTGTGTTACTATTGCGCGCCCCCCCCCGTCGGCCCGCGGTGTGTTTGTGTTACTATTGCGGGCATAGACATATATACATAGTATACATGTATATATGTCTATGATTGCGGGCACCCCCGCCGGCCGTAGGTCCGCGGTGACGCTCGAACGTGAACGTCGTTTTACGGCAGCGGAAGATTTACGACAGCCAGCATACAGACAGTAAACAGACAGTGAGCAACGGACTACACATGATATTATTCACAACTCGGATTAATTTAATGAAACCCATTGATTCTTTTGACCGGTGGACCCTTACGGACTTAAAGAATATAAACAATGCAGGAACGGACACACACCGTACGGACTTTATGATCGCTTCAAAAGTTGGAAGTCAGACCTTTTCCCCGTCTCTCTTGTTTACCGGTAAGTCTGGATGAATTATGCGTTGGTGTTCATAGTTTGTGTTAAATGAACTGAATGATTTATCTGTGGAGAATCTAACTGATCTAACGATGTGCATTATGTCCATATGGACAGACGTTTAAACGGTTACCGTATCTTTGTGTAGGTGATCTAAACGGCTTAAGTCGTTCAAGAAATAATTTAGATAAAATCCAGATCCGGCCTCAATTGGAGACCTGCGTTTATTTGTCAAAACGTGTCGCCACACCCCTGCGTCTATTAGGGACCCCGCTTTTATTGGAAGTTTTACGGTATATAGAGAACTTGAAGTGATGGTGCGGAGAAATAAACAACACATTTGTACAGTTATCAGTAACCATCACCTTTTGAAATTACAGACATCATTTTTCAAGCTTATCAACAGAGCACAGACTACCAAAAACAAAACGGCAGGCTCCAAATAATGATTGGAATTAATTAGCACACATGTACAGGTAGGGGGTGCTGCTGTACCTTGCTGCTGCCTTCAGACCTGACGCTCTGTGCACCTGAACGTTCAGTGTGACCACGCGGGCCATTCCTGCTCCTACATGTCCAGCAGCTCTCACAGGCCTCTGTTTGTACTGGATGTGCACTTCCAGCAGACCTACATTGAACACACAGAGAATTATTTCCAAAAAACACTGGAAAGTGTATCTGCATAATGTTTTGCATCACTTTTTTCTCCATTTCACCAGCCACTCAACAGATGACCATTGTTTTTTTGGCTGCTGAGTGAAGCAAGTCTACCAGCCACTTGCATATTTCACCAGCATTTGGCTGGTGGCTCGTGCTAATTCTGTGCTCTGATGGTGGTTACCTGAAGGTTGTGGCTGGTGATCTGCAGGGCCATGGCTCCTCCGGAACAGCGGCAGGGAGAAGAGCTGGGCCTCCGCCGGCTGCTGTCTCTGTAGGGTGACCATGGCACACAGCTTGGACAGGGGGAGCACAGCCCTGGCCACCAGCTGCTCCCGCACGTTGGGGTAATAGTATCTGCAGAGAGGCATGTTCACAAACAGGTACAGTTAACGTGCATGTTTAGCTAAAAGGAAAAAATAATTTCTAGGCTTGTAATTTAATGGCCAGAGATACATACTTTCATAGTTCTTTTTTATGTTTAGATGTTCTTATTTATTTATTATTTTAAATCCTTATCACTGTCCTGAACTTCTGCTGTGACACCCACATTTCAGGTTCAAGTTCACGTTCTTTAATCATCAAATGCACAAAAAAACAGGCAGTAGCAGTTATTGCTGGCAATTAAATTATTGTGTTCCAAGCTCTCCTCAAAAATGCAGGTAAGTTAGATAAAAAAGTGGGGTTCAAAATATTAAATAGTATAAAAAAGAGTAATAATATAAGTGTATATACAAGTGTGTAAATAAAAGTATTCAAAAATATACAAAAGATAACATACATGTTGACATCCTGTTTAGCTAGTGCAAAGGATGTCTGACCATAAAGTGATGTAGTGTGTACAGTGCAGTATATATATGCAGTTTAATATATGTCAGATATACATGTCCGGGATGGATAAAAGCACATCAACCGAAAGTACTGACCGACACCACACTTCAAACTGCACGCCCCCTCCGGTGGGCAGGCCCTGGCCAGAGAGAGCGCTGAGCAGCAGCCTCTGGACCGGCAGCCCGGCGGGGGAGACCAGCACGTGGGTCTCACTGTGGCCGAACAAAGGGTCCGGGACACACAGCGAGGTGGTGGTACGGAACTGCTGCAGGTTCACACCTGGTGGCGGTAGGAGTGGGAAAAGAAGATAAAAACACAATGGAGACAGTTATAGAACACTTACGTAGAAAAAAAACAAACAAACATTTAATGATATTTGGCTACTTTACATTTACATTTAGTCATGTAGCATTTTGAGCATTTATCTGAAACGACTTACAAGTGAGGCAGAGAACAATCAAAGCAGACAAACTTGGAATAGCTTAACAAAAAAGTTATAGTGCTGAAACCTTGTTTCAAGAAAATGAGAGTGGCCATAGGAATGACAGTAATGACACTTAGCTAATGACACTTGCTATTCAAATACATTTGAATAGCATTGGACTGTGAAACGAGCCTTACTGCTCTCTATGAGATCAGGGTCCAGGTGAGGAGCTGGGTCTCCCTCCTGTGAGGGGAAGCTGTACTGGATGTAGCAGTCAGCTTCCCCCCAGACAGTGGACTGCAGGGGGCTGAGACCCTGGACCTTCTCCACCCTCACAGCAAACAGATGCTCCATCATGGCCTCCTGTTGCACCGTGCTCGCCTGACAGTAGGACAAAAGGACATGCCAAGATGAAACACACTTAGACATGGGCATGCAGTGGTTTTTGCAGCAAATGCATATGACGTTGGTGACGTTTAAATGTTCGGTTGGATAAAGTACTAGATTCATGATGACACAATCACTTGAAAAAGAACGAAAGAGCGCAATCAAAAGAAATGTTTTTTTTTTTTTAAAGAATGGTAAATGGACTGCATTTATACAGTGCTTTTTAGAACAGTGGCCACTCGAAGCATTTTACAAATTTTGCCTCACATTCATCCATTCATGCACACATTCATACACCGACAAGGATAAATAAGAATGTAAGTAGGAACGGGAAAGCAGAAAGTTGCATAATGCCCACTCACCCTGGCTTGTGAGGAGGGCTGGTGGTCCAGCAGATGTACAGGCCGGGGAACATGAGACGCAGAGCTGACGCCCTCGTCGTCCCTCATGCGCTGGAGAGTTAGGATCTGTTCTGACCCACCCATGGCCAACAGGACCCTCAGGTTCCCTTTACAAGCACCAGAGAAGACATCGATGACCGGCATGGTGCCGTCCACCCCCAACACAGGATACTGTGCCTGGAGCAGCAGCTGGCTTATCTTTGGGTCTCTGGAAAAGAAAGACAGACTGCTGAGTCCATTGTATATTAGAACACAGTGATCCCAGTTTGATGAATCCTAGGGGTGAGGGAAAAAAAATATTTAAAAAATCTATACAGCATAGTATCGCAATAGTTTGTGTGGCAATATTGCAGCGATGCACAAATGTGCAAATATAAATGTGCAAATATAAATTCTACTTTTTGGTACTCGAATAATAAAATCAATTGCTTTTTCAGTCCACTAGATGGTGCTGAGTTTTTTTCTGGTGAGGTCAGAGGTCTGATTGAAGCGAGATGAACAGACAACTTTATCTTATTCGATAAAACAGATCAGAACAGTTGCCAGATTTTCCTTTGGGAACATAATTTGCAGTTGAAAAAATGTAATACATCACAATACTCATATAGCATATCACAAAATGTTTAAAGTTGCAATAATATCGTATTGTGACTAAAGTATTGGGATAAAAGCGTATTATGACTTAAGTATCATGATAATATTGTATCATGGGGCCTCTGGTGCATCCCACCCCTAATAATTCCCATGTGCCTCTAGTCACCTGAAGGACATGTAGAACTGGTGCAGGGGCAGCTTGACCAGGCCCAGGACCTGGTCTTGCCCTGAGTTGCGTGTCCTCTGCCACACCTCAACCACCATCACATTGTTCTTCATCCTCTCCAGTAGCCTGGAGGTCAGGGCCACCGGAGTCACCTGACATATGGATCATGTTTAGGATTCAGCTCTTAGAATTCAGGGTTCTAAGAGCTGTGGACATCTGACACAAAGCAGATCAAAATTATTCTGCTAACCTGAATAAAGTTGAATGAGGGGCTCCTCTGTCCCCAGCTGACCACAGAGCGGGCAGTCTCGTCCGACCCAAACAGCTTACAGTTCAGGTAGAAGTTTGGAGACTGCATGGGCCCACAGACAAACTCCGTCCCATCCGGGACCATGAGCAGGGCATGCAGCAGGACCTCACTGTCGTTTTCTTCAGGGTACTGCTCTCTTCCACGGGGGGATTCGTGAGGACCGGCATGGTGATAGGTTTCCTGCGAGGCCCACTGGACCACCCTAACTGGGGTCTCTGTTGGAGGGCAGGCCGGGGACCAACCCTGGTCTGGGGGGACTCGGGAGGGAGGTCTGGGGCTAGGGTCTCGTCGTGGACTGGCTTGAGTATGTGAGGGAGTCCGGGGGGTAGCAGCGGGTCCTCTTTTGGCTGAGCTAAAATCTTTGTTGTCTGCAGCAAGTTCCACTGACACCTGTGAACAAGAGGAGAATGAATGGTGAAATTCCTACAGCTTTTCAAACCATCAATTAGCATGACAATACATTAGCATCAAATTAGCATTCAACTTGAGAGGGTTAAGTAAAAAAAGGTTTAGGGCAAAAAACTTGTACTAGAGCACATAACTAGTAGACATCAATGATTCAGTGTAGTATAATTCAGTAAATACTGGGGACAGATATTTAGAATAAATATTTTATACTATATATTATTTACACTCTAAATGTCACCTTGAGCGGGCCGATCTCCTGGGATTCCCCAGCTCCGTCTGGCCTCTGTACAGGCAACACAACAGACTGCCTCAGCTGCTCTCTCTCCAACAGGCAGCGCAGTGGATAAACAGCCTTACCAAACGGTACAGGCTAGAACAACACAACAGACAGTCAGGCTAGTTATTTAGTTATTACAAGGCTTTGTTGATTGCTCAATTCTGAGCAATCACTGTGTTTGAGGGACGATAAGGTTATCTATGGACATTATCTATGTAATGATTTTGTTTTGTTTTCCCACATATACCTTTTGTTGGCTTTTGTTACGAGAGTAGAGGTTAAAAACGACATCCGTTTCCCGGTACTGTTTGAGGTTTTCTCCGTTGAAGGAAACGGGAAACACATTTCGTTGCTCAAACGTCACCTCTGAAAAACAGAAAACGTTAGCCAACCCAACATATCACTCATAAGGACATTTAGACCCTAGATGTACTACTACATACCTCCACCAGAGACTTTAGCAGAGACAGCTCGCGTCACCTCTCCTACCAGAGCATTACCGCCAGCACGGCGACTAGAAACGGGGACCACAGGGAACGTGTACTCCACACAGTACGAGCTGGAAAAGAAAAACAATAGGATGTTGATACTCAACAATAAAAGCACCACAATAACAATGGAGAGAATGTTAAATATTCAAGAATGCAAAACATGCTATTGCTACCATCTCTTGGTCGGTAGTGGCCTAGGGGCTCTCCCCTTTCCAGTGGTCTTCCTGGAGGGGGGGGAGGGGTGGCTTGTAGGGAGAGCAAGGGAGTGGAGTGTGACTCTGGCCAGATGGATCCGACTCAGCGTCTTCTGCTGGTCTGCATCCACACCTGAATGGATGTCCTCTTTTCTTGGAGATGGAGGATGTTTGGACCTGGGGCTGGAAGAGAGCCACAACATCAACAAGTAGCAACTATGAATGTGGTGCGTTCTGCTGTGATATCATTATCATTTACTATGGATAGCCATTGTAGGCTTGTTCAATTAGACTCTTCTAGACAGTATTAGCAATGATTATTAATGCATTTCGAGAGAATACAAAAGCATACCTCATGTTTTTCTCTTTATGTCCTGTGGAGGGCTTTTCGTGACTTTGGCTACGGGACACTTTCTCCTCCACTTCTAGTTTGCTCTCCGACATCTGTTGGTTACCAAACAGAAAACCGTATTCTCCTCCATTCTGTACATCTTGAAATGACATAAACATGTCATTGCCCTGATGATATTGAATGTGTTTACGTACGGGGGTTGTGTAGAAGAGATTCTCCAGTAAGCTCTGGTCATATTGCGGGTCATTGAGCTCGCTGTCCCAACACACACTGCTACACCCAGACAGAGACTCAGGGGGAGAGCTCACTCCATCCCAGACAGGTAGAGATGTATTCAACCTTTAATAATAGAAATTACATAATAGCAGTAAAATTAAACACATTTACGCTAGGTGATGTCACTTGCCAAACACATATTGCACTAGGGCTGGGCGATATGTAAAAATGTATCATCATGATTATAATGGGTAATTTTACATGATATCGATAAATATCACGATATGCTTATGAATTCAAAATACCATTCTAAATTACCTAACTGAGGGTCATTAAATGGAAGTATATGGACATTTAAAGTATGGTATTGGATATTTTCCTTTCTCACTGACGTTTCAAACCTCATATTTGATCATTTTAAGGGCATAACTCATTAATTGTATTAATTGTCTAATGTAATTAATTACTACTATAACTATAAAACTGGGTAATACGATAAGTTGATAACTTCATTTCATGACAATACAGTTCAAAGATGATAAATGATAACATTGAATTATTGCCCAGCCCTATACTGCACCAATATGAACCAATCATAAAAATCATAAATTTGCCCAACATGTGTAGGTACCGGCCAAGTAGCAGATCCACAGCACGGTTCTCGATATCAGCGGGACAGCTGGGGCTGAGCTGGTCAGGGTTAGCTGTGGGCTGAAGGCTGGAGTCATCATGGAGAATGTTCTGGAGGAACGCACCATGAACCGGAGATAACAACCTAGACGCAATGGGCATATTAGTCTTTGTTATTGGTTACTATTTACTATTTAGTCATCTTAGTAAACACTTGTCTCCAAAAGGTTAGTGAATTCAGATACAGGTTATTGCGGGCAGGGAAAGGTTAGCTAACAGGGATCAAACCCAGGACCTTTTCGCTGGGAGTCAATCAACCACTACACTCAATCAATCACCTGCCCCCTAATCTGTTAACCTGTACATTTGAATAACACTATGGGTGTTAAAAGCTATGCATTTGTTTCTTGAGCTTACTTGGAGGGTGGCAGGACGTTGTCTCTTGGGAGAGGGAGAGGAGTGTCTTTCAGAGCTGTGTCCAAATCCAGGTCACATTGGAGAGCTGACTTCACCATGGCATTCCTGAGCTTGCTTCCACGCTCCAAGATAACTAAAATGTTTAAAATAATAATCAATAACAAGAAACTAAATAATAAACTAAACTAAATTCTGCAGCACCAACCTGAGAGGAGGTCATTGGAGGGCTGTCTGTTGTGAGCCTGCGGTCTTGCAACAGCTTGCTTTTGCTGGGATCCAGCAAATGTTGGCACCTGGTTCTCAAATGACACGCCCTTTTCTTTGTCTAGCTGGGCACTTTGGAAATACAAATGGTCTTTCCCTCTGAAAATACAGCAAAAAAAAGGAGCATGCACTTAGATTGGATGAATAGTAACAGCCATCACCGATAAAATCTGGTAAGAAATATGTCTTTAAATGTAAGAAAATATAATGACGTTTACAAACAAACTTGTCTTTTACAAACGACAAGTTTAAAAACTACAACCACAAAAACTACAATGACCTTGGTGCATTTCCACCACTGATGGAGGAGGCAGTGGGCTTAGAAAGCAGAGAGGACTGTAGTGGCGGCAGTGTGCCCAGCCGGGGTACTTCGGCGCTGGCATCCGTGGTGGGGAGAGAGCTGCTGCTGTCGTAGGCCTCCGCCAGGGGCTCCAGGGAGAGGGACACCTGAGGGAAATACAAAGGGAACACATAAGCTGTAGGCTTAGGCCACAAACCTAATACAAACTACAACTGTCTTCAACACTGTTTTTTTTCAATTGGCCATCTGTCTTAAGGACATCTAGGGACAACAGATACGCTTCTGATAACTAATGTTTCAATCCGTAACTATTCAGATTGATGGTAGGGCTGGGCAATATGGCCAAAATCTTCTGTCCTGATATAGGTCATTTAATATCTCGATAACGATATACATCAAGATATAGCATGTTTTGTTGTAATTCAATAAATAAATAGTCTATACAATTGTATGCTCCAGTGTGAATTAAATACTTGACAAATGAAAAGTACTTATATAAGGGTAATTTCCTATTTTTTCATCACTTTACTGTAATGCAGCTTTTAAAACCAGTTACAGACAACACTCGCCACACGTCTTATCATGATATTACAATATCCAAAATCTAAGACGATACCTAGTCTCATATCACGATATTGATATCATTTCAATACTTTGCCGAGCCCTAATTGAAAGTCTGTTTTCTGCTTTACTGCACTTGAATGTAGAGTTAATATACAGAATACACACACACACACACACACAACAGAAAACATAATGTACATCCAAGGGAATCCATATTCAGACATTGAGCCTGTTACATTAGTATAAAGGCTGTATTGGCTTATATTCTGTCGGTGGTATCAACATTTTTTTTTATAACTTGCATCAAATAAGATAAACTAGGACTGAGGCACTGGAAACCCACCTGTACTTCCCCCAGTTTTTCAGATGTTGGAGACACCAGGGTATAAAAGCCACTGATGGAATGGGACAGAGAGAGACGAGAGATGCCCTGCCACCTGAGCACGAGCTATGGGCAAATGTTCCGGCTTCGTCAGAACCTCCAGCACCAAAGAGCCCATATCTGTGGATCAATACAAAGTCAGTCTGTTCATATTCTGGCAATATAGTAAATATTGTTGCAGAATTGTGAACACGCACGCACACACACAGAATGTTATGCATACATTGGTATTATCGCAAATTTCAAGTATGATGATATGGTATCGGATCAGATTAGGAGGACATCAAATTCTGACTCCATATGGTGTTTTGGGAGACATAGCAGCGTTACCTGTGAGGTACGAGGTGAACTGCTTCGGACCACAGCGGATGGGGAACCGGGTGGTGGTCTTCACGGTCTTCTGTGAAACCAGCGCTCCGTCGCGGGGCCAGAATTGCGTCCCATTGGACGACTCCCCCCACCAGCGCAGTCGCACGAAGGTGGCAGCCGGAGGCTTGTGAATGGTCCATAGGAGCCTGGATATGGTCACCCGTAAGAAGCACCTGAGCTGGCCCTCCACCAGGGGAGGAAGGCTGGTCGTGGGCGAAACATCACTGGGGACTGGAACCAGAGTGATGACACAGGTTTACTGCTATTGATCATCTCGTGTGTGTGTGTGTGTGTGTGGTTCAATTTGAAGGGAGGGAGTTTGAACCATGGGCATGGGGTGGCCAGGGGGACTAGTGGGTTTATGTTGTTATATGTTGTTTTTCATGGATGTGTTTGTTTCCATGCATTGTTTGAGTCTATCGAGGACCACTTTGGAAATAAGTGTTTTAAGTAATGCTTTTAAGTGCTATCCTCTGGGATTATTGTATCTTGATACTCCTTGGAGTTGTTTGTACTATTACATTCCTAATAACAATCAAATCAAATTGTCAAGTTGTATGTCAACTTTAGCAAGTCCAATATAACTAAATATGAAACCCAGATACGTTTGGTAGTGACTTTAGTCACTTCTACAGAGAGACCAAATGAGTAGTACACACACAGAAAAGTTAAAACGACATAGACGAACACAGACAGACACACAATAGCATCAAAATAATGACCTCCGGGTAAATGTGTTAACGAATTAACGGTTAAAAGTGTTTAAACGGAATAACCCCCATGGTAGTGACAGCAGGAGACATGGTGACAGCAGGAGGAGGCTCTTGATCTCAACAGGTTAGCTTGCTAGCAACAACAAACAGATGACAGATGACAGGATCTTTCTCACGTTACCTTTCTTTTTGCTGCTCCCAGATTTGGCAGCCTTCTTCCCAGGTTTCACGGTCTTCTTCATTGCCTAGCTGGGCATGTAGGACGGACGGCGGTGCGGGATAAGCATAGTTTAAACATGTTATGTGTGCACCATCCCTAAGTCCCCTCATCCGTTCAGTTAGCGCTCAGTTTTCACACACAAAGTCCTGCGCGCGACCAACGTCTCTTTCTGTCCCGCCTCCGCTGCCGCGCGTATCGCGCACAGACTTATGGGAAATTGAGTTCTTATAAAACTTCACTCTCATGCTTATAGATAGCAGGGGCGAGGCTAGCCCATTTTTAGGGGTGCTGAAGTTACGTAATTTACGTAAATTGCGTAAGTTATTTACGTAAATTGCGTAACTTACGTAATTTGCGTAAGTTACGTAATTTACGTAACTTACGCAAATTACGTAAGTTATTTACGTAAATTACGTAATTTACGTAACTTACGCAAATTACGTAAGTTATTTACGTAAATTGCGTAACTTACGTAATTTGCGTAAGTTACGTAATTTACGTAAGTTACGTAAATAACTTTAATTTGCGTAAGTTACGTAATTTACGCAAATTACGTAACTTACGCAAATTACGTAAGTTACGCAATTTACGCAAATTACGTAAGTTACGCAATTTACGTAAATAACTTACGTAATTTGCGTAAGTTACGTTATTTACGTAAATAATTTGCGTAAGTTACGTAAATTACGTAACTTACGCAAAGTTATTTACGTAAATAACGTAACTTACGCAAATTACGTAAGTTACGCAATTTACGTAAATAACTTACGTAATTTGCGTAAGTTACGTAACTTACGCAAATTACGTAAGTTATTTACGCAAATTACGTAACTTACGCAAATTACGTAAGTTACGCAAATTGCTTAAGTTACGTAACTTGCGTAAGTTACGTAATTTACGTAAGTTACGCAATTTACGTAAATAACTTACGTAATTTGCGTAAGTTACGTAAATTACGTAACTTACGCAAGTTACGTAAGTTATTTACGTAAATTGCGTAACTTACGTAATTTGCGTAAGTTACGTAATTTACGTAAATTACGTAACTTACGCAAATTACGTAAGTTATTTACGTAAAACTTGGGTAAGAAATGTTATTCTAAAAATTGTGTTTGTCTTTGACAGGGTTAAATAATGTCCAAAACATACTCCGTAGTTTGTGGTTTAAAATGTATAAGGACGAAAATGAAAACATCCCCGCTTAGCAAATGGTATCATCCTCTTCTCACCCCTCCTTCTCCTCTGCACCGCTCCGCAGCCCGACCGGCGTCCAGCGCGACTCACGCAGAGTGAGATCCGTTTAGTTGTAGTGTTGTGAATCAACTCAGTAAGTGCTCCAAAGCTGTCTCACACTTCTTTCCTTTTACCGAGAGTTGTTCCGATTCCGATACCATATCGGTGAGTGCTGGAGTCCAGGCACCGTTTACCAGTTAGCTCTGTTAGCCCGGTTAGCTCCGTTAGCGCCATTAGCGCGGCTACAGTCGAACTGGAGTCCATTTATTAAGCAGAAACAGCAGCGCCACAAGTACCTGTGTAGTGCGTACGTGTGTCTCTGTTGTTAAAGTGTATCGTTACTTTGAGACTCATTTTAACAATCGGGAGTCATGTCAACATGACGTCACGCGCGTCTTTTCTGGTCCGTCGTCATGGAAACATGAAGCCCTGCCAGTGGTGCGGCGTTTGGACCAGAGTGAAAACAAACGAAACGACACATCACTGTATACCACCAGTATGTGTGAAAACACTCACTGTGGCTTTTTAAATTAATTGTTATTTATTCATAGATTTATATCTGTTATTTTTCAGTTGTCCTACTATCAAACCAGACAATAAAATAAAGTTAAATGTTTTTCTTTTGCTGTATTCATTCATGTTTTACAGAGGATTTAACCTGAACCAGGCTTTGCAACAATAATAATCACATCACATTCATGGGGGCATAGTATATACTAACTCCTAGCGTTACTCTGTGTGTGTGTGTGTGTGTGTGTGAATGATAAAGTTATTTTTCAATAGACATATTTTTTGTTTTTGTGTGAAAAAAGGGTGGGTGGTGGCAGTGGGGCTCATTGGGTGCTCAGCACCCCTAAAGCTCTGACCCTAGAATCGCCCCTGATAGATAGTAAGCGCATTCAAATAAAACATTTAAAAAAAAGTTGATTGTCGATGTGGATATATTATAGTAACATTTTTATTTTATATCTTGGTTATTATTTTTTATATCTTGGTTATTATTTTATCCATTCCTATGGGCACTGCTCTGTAACCATTTTGGCCTATTACAGTGGGACTAAAAGATATATTCACTCATTAATGTCAATAAGAGAAACTTTTACATGTATTTGAAAAAGTCATCTGTTCAGATATGCTGTAGGCCTAGTGTTTTATTTAACTGTTGTTTTATTAACTTCCAGCAGAGAGCAGCACTGGTTCCCACATGATGTGTTTCCACCCACCCTACTTATTTAACCTAACCTATTTATTTTTCCAAAATGGTCTTTCCAAAACACCATGCCACCCACCGTTAAGCATTATGTACTGTAAATATGTTGTGACATTATCATCCGACACGGACAGGTTGAGAATAATCTCAACTTCAACTTGTTCCACACATTCTTAATTAATTAATATTTTCCTGTACATTGATATATTAATATTTTCCTGTACATTGATCTGCTGGATTACAAACACTTTAATCACTAGCCACATTTGAAGTGTATACGAATATATATATATATATATATATATATATATATATATATATATATATATATATATATATATATATATATATATATATATATATATATATATATACATATATATATACAGTTAGTTAAAGTTAACTTTGACATAGTCCGAGCACAGCCATGGAGTTGTCAAAATCCTCAAATGCATAGCAACAGGCATATGCCAAATATGCTGTTCTGGTCATAAGCTGCACAGAGGCCCAGACAGCCCCCAGGACCCTAGTGGTGCAAATAATACTGAGACTTCCTGGGGTAAATCCTATAGCTTCAACTGTCATGGGTTTGGAGCAGTTGGGGTGTGGGAGGCACATGGAAACCGGGAGATTGTTGATAAATCACAGTCAAGTGAATCATAAAATGAATCACTTGAAGACATTGAACTAAAATGGTAACAGTTTACTACAAATCCAGAATCCACTCATATAAAGACATGAATGGATATGGTAGGATGGTAAGTTTATTGAAAGGGACACTTTATTCACTTTAAAATATAGTCGAGAATACAAAAAAGGAGCACCAAACATCCAATAGAAAGTGTAGTGATTGAGTTTCATAACAACCCAATGGATGACATTGCCTTGAAGTATCAACAAAGGGTGAGCCAGACCCCACAGCACCCGTGTATGTCTTTGCTGGACAACTATGTAACAAAAATGAACACAAATGTGATATATTAATACTAGACATTCGACCCAATGTCAGTAGCCGATACTGACGTAATTCACTTATCGGATATCCACGTACTGTTTCAGATTCCATTCCATGACGTACGCTGGACTATGAACCAGCCGTAACATAACATGACACAGAACTAGTAAGGAGGAGTAGTAGTCGTGAGCTAGTAACGTTAGCAGTTGGCTAACTCAGCAACATATCCTTAGTTTGGAGATATTTTGGTCTCGAAACACCAAAAAGCAAGGCAGCAACTTATAATGCGTGTAAAGCCAACGTTCCGAGGGGTGGAAGTTGTGCTGCATCGTACAATACTACCAATTTAATGAAGCATCTGCAAAAGCATCACGTGAAAGATATAATATATATAAATATAATATATCATATAATAACATTCAGGAAGAGCTCTGGTATCAGAATCAGTATCGGTAGATACCGATACTGATAGACACTGATAAGTCAGTGTTTGTGTGTGTCTGTGAGCCAGGGACTCTTTGCTGTTATGACAAACGTTGTGGATGATAGGATGGGAACATTCCTCAAGGTATAGCACTCTCCCTCCCCTACAACACCCACCCTCCGGCCATCGAGCTTTCAACACCCCCATCACTGGGGCAGCAGACAATCACAGATATGCCACCTTGGCGTGTCCAGTCCCATCAGGGCTCTTCAGTAGATCTCCACGTTTTACGATGTGAGAGAGACGAGTCCTCCGCTCTGAGATGGGTCCTGACCTACTTAAGACAGTTATCTGAGGGTATGCAGACAGACACTCAGTAATTAGACACAAGCGCTGCAGCAGATGGGGTTCCTGCAGTCACAATGTTTCCCAAAAGAGTGATTAATTATGGTGGCTCTATAGCGATGGGGTGAAAATCTGCCAAGGTTTGGCTCAACTGTTCCAGTTGGAACCAGACGGTGAGTAAAAGTAAACGTCAATTCATCTTTGAAACAGTCTCTCGTTGGCAGCAGTGAATGACACATCGTGTTCTTAGTCACCCGTGGAAAAAAAACAGCCCCAACACTCAACTGTGACTACAAGACTGTTTTCATTGATTCAGAGCGATGTTCCCCAGCTGGGAGATGACAAACGACAGTGCGGCCATCTTCAATCCAAACGTCTCTTCAACAGCAGATGTGTGCTAACAAAATGAGGACGTATGCAAAGAGAACTCTGCATAACTTTATTTTCGCATTTTCAAAAAAAAAAAGGGGAAAAAAAGAGAAAAATGAGACGGAGAGGCAAACAGCCTCGCACAGTTAAGTAAAACCAGCCCAGTGTGTGGAGTCGCGAGGCCTCTACTCCATCTCAGAGAGCACTGGCCAGTTACAGCAAAGGGAGTGCATAGCCTCTGGGGCCAACTGCCAGCTACCCCGCCACCCCCATCCCTTTCCCTGTTCCTCTTCAGTGACTCGACCGTGTGGCTGCCGCTGCACCATCCAGGAGGGGCGGCTGTGTGCTCCCAGGGGCCTCTCGCGGCTCCAGCGGCAGCAGATGCAGAATGCCAGTTTAACCCTGTACTGCCCCTTCCTCCGCTGCATAGACAGCCTGCCTCTCCATCCGGGAGGCAAGGAGGGGCTCTTGTGCTCCAAGGTGGCCCAGCTCTCTCTCTCTCTCTCTTTCTCTCTCTCTCTCTCTCTCTCTCTCCGCCTCCCCCTCTCGCTCAATCTTCTAGGTTGAGACCACAGCGCCGCTGGAACTCCTGGCCGTGCTCGTGGATCCACTTGTTGGCGACTGAATTATTATGAAGAACAAGAATAAACTGCTGTTGGTCATCGTAACATCATTTTGGAGTTGGTTGTTAAAATGAAGCAGGACATTAAAATGATAATAGCAGTATGTTTAAAAAAGAATGAATGCCTAAACTCACTTTCCACTGTCTAAATATTGATGAGAGTCTTGTAATGAAACACAAAAAATGTACAAAATGACAGCCAACCAGCAGCATACGGCGAGGCAGTGTGCAGTTGTATGACCATTAATGTATACCATCTCTTGTGGATGTATCTCGGTATAATGCGGCACAGATGTGCACTGACTTCTGTATGACAAGAATGCTAACAAAAAACAAAAAAACACTGACTGCTGCGCTGGTTCTCAACTACAACTTAAAAAGTCAATTTGCAAATGTGAAACATTTAAGTCATTGGCATCATAGTGGAAAGAGATAACAGGTACCCTTAATTAGTGACACATCTTACCCCATTTGTCCCCAACAAGCACAGGGCAGCCAGCATGCAGTGTGTTCTCATCCCCGCCGCCGTTCCTGTGGAGGTTCCACCAGAAGAGGGCAGCGTTCTGGGAAAATAAAATCATGTTGAAAATCAATTGTGTAGCAATAAATAGCATGTGATTTATGGATGGCATGACCGCAGTGTATGTACCAAAAAACACACTCAACTACGATGGTTGTTCTGCTAGATGCTCATGTGGTCAGGGGAGACCAGCGGCTATCTTGGACGTACAGGAAGTGATGCAAGCAGTAAAACAAGATCCCAAAAGATTGTAATGTAGCCATCCTTTCATTTTACCATGTCACGTTGTGAAACACCTATTTTCGTTTAGGAACAACGTAGGGAACATGAAGCGCAGTACCGCTCCCTGCCACAAGCACACAAACGCAAGCGTTATAGATTGTTATGTACAAGACTTTTTGTTTTGAAGATAACGTTATCTTCAAAACTCAACATTCAATTTGAGTTATTTCCTCAATGCACAAACTGGTGAAGCGACACCCCAAGTGACGAAGTGAGAGGTGAAAGGTTAAACCCCAGAGGGTCCTTCAAACTGTCCGTAGCGGCTCATTTGTCAATCAAAACCAACATCAGACTCCGCTTCACACAACAGTACTGTTTTCATATGAAACCCCCTGGCTGACGAACCCGCCTTACAGGCATTTTGACAGCTGCTGCACCGTGTGAGCAGTATAGGAACATGTCCGAGCTTGACGGAAAATGTAAGTGGAAGCATCTGAGCTTTAAATGTGATGGAGGTTCTTAACGGTTCACAAGATTAGATTTAGGTTCCAACTGAATTTCGTCATCTTTCTGTAATTTCATTTCTTCTCCTTGACACAGCCGATTGGACATTTTATTACACTTATTCACTCACCAACAAAGTATTCTACCTATATAATGTCTGCTTGAAAAACAGTGATAAATTGCGCTACACTAGGTTTTCACCCTTGGATGAACACTAACAGGGAGAAAGCTGAAAACATATGGCTGTCACAGAGGTGTAAATGACAGAATAAGCCTTAGGCTACACAGAGGGTGAGAGAGAAAGGTTGAGATAAAGAGAGAGAGAGCAAGACAGGCAGAAATAGAAAGAGGCATAGAGATGGAGAGAGAAGGAGTGAGGGCAAAATACCTCCACCACTGGAACACTGAAGTTGGCATAGATGAAGGCCGTGGATCCACCTGCCTCCACAGAGCTGAGCTGTGGAATAATGAGATTTTCTCAGAGCTGTGTCTGGCGGTGATGTGCTAATATTATGAAAAGCCACATTTGCTGCTGCAGGGTTTTAAAAGGCCCAGACACACACATTCCTGCTCTTAATACCAGAAGAACACACATTTGAACACACATGTCTTTTCTTTTAGGTGAATAACCATGCAAAAGCAAAAGTTGAACCGCAAAAGCAAAAGAAAAGATAAAAAGATGATGAGGATGATGAGGAGGATGATGAGGATGATGATGATACATCATCCTCATCGACATAGTGGGGTAACTCACATATATCATAAATGTTGCCACTCGATTTCCAGTTTTGAGCTTGAACACAGGGCTTGATGCAGACTAAACGCAGGGAATAAGAAGACATAAACACACAGATGATCATTAAAGCCATCACTTGACGTCTTACCAATACGTGTATAATAGAAATCAATTAAGTCTATAAACATTTTTTCCTCTTTTTATTTCACTGCTGTATAGTCTTTTCAGTGTGCCACCCAAAGATTTTTACTTGTCCCTTCTACCCCCCCCTCCCCCCATTACTAAATATTTTCTGCAGGCGCCACTGTATCCTGCCCCAGCTACTCACCGTAGCATGATCGAAATGAGGTTCATAGTGGCCACCGATCCCATAGTTGACCACCTGGAGGTACTCGCCGTACGGGCTACGCACATTCAGGCCAGTGAGCCGAGCGATGCGTCGGTCCATCTGACCGATGATGGGATGAACCGTGTCTTTCAGCCAAGCGCTGAAAACAATGTTGCATGGATGTTGAGATGAAATCATGTTCTGTTAGTCTGTTTATTTAGTTATCTAGTTTATTTGTCAAAACTAGACATTTTCTCCATGTTCTCTTCCAAGTGAATACTGACTCAGTAAACACACATGACATCTTTGACGTCACATGCCAAGCAAGCATACACAAGGTTAGGAAAGCATCAACCAACATTGATTAAACATCCATCTACAGTGTATTGTGTGTTGATCATGTGACGATACCCTAGGGATGCTACAAAAGCAGTATTACAATTAGGATTTTTACATTGTTACCTCTTGCTGATGCGATAGTCGGCTGTTTCTTGTTTCTCCCCAGATGCCACAACTGATCTTCTTAGCTGGTCAATAAAGATGACAAAAAGGTCAAACTTTCACATCCAGCTGTTAGCATTGACGTATGTATGCAATGAGTTCAAACTACCGGTATGTCCCAAAAAAGCAAACTGTAAAGGATCAATTCTGAAGACACTGCCAAGAAAGTCCAGGTTCCTAATGCTGTTACAATGGAAAGAGGCTCAACTCTGGTGGACATCTAATATTACATTCCTAGAACTGTATGAAAGGAGCATGGAAGAGGGTTGGGCCAAGGCTTTAGAAGTAACTCTTAAAACATCACTAAATTATCCTATAAGTGATGCAAAGAATTGCACATCTTGGATTGGAATTTCTTTTCACCACCACTCGCACCAATGTAATTCTCTTCATATCAGGCTCCACACATGCATCATGCACACACCCGATTCTCTCACACACACACACACACACACACACACACACATACACACGCACACCTTTTTTGTCATACTCTCATCTCCTACAATAGAATGAGAGAAAACTGTGAAGCCCAGTTAAAACTGCCATCTCAAACTGAACTGTGAAATGCTGAAGGACTGCAATTAATCCAGACCAACATGAACAACGCTCTCATGGTACAGGAAACCCGTGCTGGTTTGCGGGGCTAATACTCCTGGGCTCCGTGTCAATAAATCCACAAGATGACGTAATAATGAAATAAGTACAGGGGGGAGATTTGCATCGGAGCCGAGGATGGAAAAACCTCCTTGGACGGTGCCAAAACCAGCCCAGGCGCTACAGATGACAGCATCTGCTCCAGTGCTACTGTTCACTCTCCAAAAGGACTGAATCAGCATATATCGATCCAAGCACAGCCGCGTTCAATGGAGCCGTATCAAAAAAGTTGATACTACACAATGGCGGCTAATGTCTCGAGCTGTCTGATACGCAAACTTTCACCACTGGAGCCAAGTGCAACGTTGACAGGCGAAGGCACTCTGCCAAGACTCGTGGCTATGCATCGCATATTCCTTAGAGCCTTGCTAAATGTCTGAAGCCCAGGCAACGTTCCCTACAAATGGGCCTTTCAAGAGATCTCGCTCCACTCAACCTTTTTTTTTTTTTTTTTACTTTTCTCTGATTGGCATTACAAAGCACTTGCATTCCAGACATTGTGGCGAGCAATGTGGAAGAGTTATGATCTGTATGTAGCCGCCTTGGTCATGCAGAAATGTTATTCTGTTCAAGCAGGCTTTGGAATTGACATAAGGGCACTTCAGTACACATGGCCATAGTATGCCGGACTGGGTTGACCTATTTTATATTCTGCTTTCACACTAAAATATAGTCTTAACTGTTAGTATGATGCAAAACATGTACCAGAGCAGAACACGTCATCGCTAGACCACAAGAGAGGGAACATGGCATGGAAACCTGCATGAAACAACTGGAACCCATAGGCAACACCAAAATGAGATGTGTGAGAGAAGTCACACTAGTGCATTCTCAAGAGGAAGATGCTGTGAAACACTGCCCTGGCAATGGTATTTCTGGTGGCCAATTTTTATAATTCAGGGTGATTTTAGAAGTGGTTAGGGTCATTATGGTTAACTGCAAGTTAACTTGTTACTTACCCCTTGTTGGGACAGCGTCTTGATGTTCTCTGCCTCTTTGTCTGTGATGAAATTGTGATAGAGAACCACATACGGCTGCAGGCTTAGAACCTCACGTCTTATTGGCTGCAGCAGTAGCCCAGGGTCGCCATTGGTGAATGAGTCACAGTACAGTCTGTGGTTTTCATAATGCTTCGGCTGTTGGAAGAAACATTCATCTGCATTGTGTTACCAAACAAAAGTCATGTAAGATTAAAGGAAATTGATTGATCCTTTTTTGTTTTACTGTAAGCACAGTGAGATTTGATTTGAAAGTACAGTGAGCTGTTCAATATGTCGATAAAAGCAGAATCTTTGGGTAAACTGCCCTAGTGCCCCTTTAATTAATCTAATCAATTAATTTTTTTCATACAGCTACAATACACTGATATAATATACTACTCGCTGCATTACATATCTAAAAGTAAAACCCTGAATTATCACGCAACTTAATCAAAGGATTTTGGGTTGAGCCCCATATCTGGCGCACACATTACGGGCGAGGCTCAGTTTCCCTCTCATGTCTGGCCAATGAGTTGAAAAGTTTACAAAAAGAAACTCAGCGAGTCAAAAGTAAAATTAACAACGGAATTATGGGGTATTTCCTTCCAAGTCTTCAGCCACGTTGCATGCTATTTGAAAAAAAACAATGGCAACAATGGCTTTATCCTACATTTGTTTGATATTACACAGGCCATTATCAGGCTATTACCATATTCTAGTTCTTCTGAACTATTCGTATTTCCTGTGGGTGTCCTCCCACTACATATTCACTGAGTGATGAACGCTGTACCTGCGAGCCTTGTGTCTGGCAGAGCCGCTCGTAAAGTGTCCTGGTTCTCAGATAAGTGGAGTTTGGCCTCCTCATTCCACCACCCTCGCTGATTGGCAGGGATGTGCTCTCAACAAGCAGCTTCTCATATTTCTCCACATTCTGCAGAACGCGTCCATTCATTGGATCTAGGGGGAAAGTAAATAGATTCAACTTGCTTGAGCGCGCAGTCCGCACACGGCACGTTTTTTTTTCCGTTGCAGGCAGTCAGATGAATAGCGTAGTTAAAAACTGTTTGACTCAATTGAAGGTTAATGTTCATTTTCTTTTATATGTTCATTGTTGGGAGCATTTGAAATGTACATTGAAAGGAAAAATACCATGGTGGAGCAGCTCCTGAGACAAACTCAGTGCATAGGACACATTCCCCGCCTGAAAGCAAACAAACAAACACACGAGCAAAAAACACAATAAGATGACGTGACTGATGTGCTTTACAACCTCCCCGCATTATACCACATGAGTGTTTGTGTTTTGCAAACAATGCTGCAAAGAGGGGTTTTTTTTTACGAGCTGACTTTAAAGTGTGAGAAGGCCAGATGGTCCAGGGCATCCTCCAGAGTGCCTTGGTTCTCCGGGCTCCACCCCCCTCCGGCCACCCTGAAGAGACGCACCGACTCCTCCAGCCACAGCACCGAGTGGTAGTAGTCCCCCTGCTCGTAGGCCACCTGCATGGAGGTACATGAAAACCCGGTGGCTTAACAAGCCTCTGCAGTCGGACGGTAAAATAAAGAATCTAATAAAAAAACGGGGAATAGGGGAAACAGAGGAAGAAGTGGGAAAGTGACAAGTGCTGGTTTGGGGTTTGTCGTCGTTACATGACCAATACGAATGCTCAGATGTAACAATTTGGCGATATGAGCGGAGACTTGTACAGATGTACAAGTCAGTGGGAGAGACAAGGAGAGATGATAGGGGACAAAGGAGTGACTCAATTTTTGAGTCTCCTAGCCTCCTAAAAGAGGCTTGTGGTTCAATTCAATCTTTACTTTCATCTAAAATAGAACAGGACACAGTCATGAGGAAAGGTCACAACAGTGTTTTAAACAACCTGTTCTTTTCACCCTCGAAAATAATTATAAAATATAAAAAACTTGTTTTAAAGTGCCTAACAACACTTTTACTTCCCAGAACTGTTCCCTGTCTACAATGCTTTTGACTTCCCATAAGAAAGAAAAGAAGAGGAAAAACTAGACTCGTATAATTATCCCTATAACAAACTCTACTCCTTTTAAAGAGCAGTCTAACGGCAATATAAATGCAGTTTCTGCAAATTATACAGAGAACAACCCTCAATTTAACACCAGTTTACAGATGCTGGGAGATGTTTATTTTATTTTTTATTTAACCTTTATTTAACCAGGCAAGTCATTAAGAACAAATTCTTATTTGCAATGGCGGCCTGCAGAGTCGAACGGGGTAGGGGCTAAAAAGAAAGTTAAACAAAAGTTAAAAGACAGCAGCACATGTCCAAACATGGCTGACACACCCACTTCTAACATACAATCACAATATGACATAATTGGCATACAGTGTAGCACACAATCATCGGGCAGGTAGCTAGCAAACGGCAGCATCAGGCAACACAACAGCAGAACAAGAGTAGCACACTGAAGCAGTAAGACAAACAGGCAGGCAAAACAGTCGCATAATCTCAGCCTGAGCACAAGTAAGAACAAATGCCACTGTTTTGAATTAATTCTTTTTGACTTGTGCCGAGTGAGCTAATGTCTTTTCCATACCGGTTGGTCGCCTCTCCCATGCAGTGCCCTGCCCTCGCACATCATCGCTTCCCATAAACAATGGGATTCAGAGTGGGAATACCCAAGGCAACATTTTTCAGCATGCACCTTCATCATGGAACAGTTTATTATAACAGGCTATTATAACACGAATTCTGGAGCCACACAGCGAGAGGCCTCTCTAAGGTTCAACCCACTGACAGATCTAGAGAAAGTAATTCATTGTATTCCTGTATGGGACGTATAGGGCCATAATCATTGAGGTGAACAGCAACATCTGAAAGCACTCACACAGTGAATGCAGCGCACAGAGAAACGCCAGTGTTGAATACTGTATGGGTGGAGGAAAAAACAATGATAGCCCCGGTTGGTACCTTTCCAACCAGGAAGCAGTCGTCGCCAGAGAGATGGACGGATACCGTGGGCCGGTAGACGTCGACAGGCTCGCCGCGGGCGGCTCTCTGGAAGCGACCTCTGGCCAGGCTCCCCACCTGAAGAGCGTACACATCCTGGAGCCGCATCAGCCCCTTAGCAGCACCTTGGAGGTCCTCCAGCTTGGGTAGGCTGGCCTCCACTGCCTCGAAACCAGACCTCAGGGCTGGGAAGAAAAAGGGCCCGCAGGGGTGATTGGTGGGGGGCGGGCTGGGTGTTGAGAGGAGAGGAGGGGTGGAGGGGTGGAAGGGGGGTGGATCTCATCCTATACCAGCACCAGATGTTTTCTGCTGCTGGTATTATAAGGCCATTGTGAAATGTGAGGCCACAAAAGAATGAATGGAAGATAGGCCGTCGAGGACGATAGCAGACACTTGCTGTAATGGCAAATGACATCTCCTGTCAGTAATGGGTGTCAGTCAGAAAAAGGTTTCAATGCTATTCCTATGCGGTCTGAGCTTACTGTAACAGTGGCTCTGTATGGGGATTGAAAACCAACCTTGCGTGTTCTCTGAGGCTTCATTGCTGTGGACCAAGTTCAACCACTCAGACTGTAAGCGCTTGATCAGCGTGAATGCGATAAGGGGGTTGGCCATGGCTGTAGCCGCGGGTCCATCGTAAATGCCACTGTGCAGGTCAGACACCTTAGCATGGAATCTGTTAACAAAGAAAGCAGCTGTTTGAGAAACAATGAAGGTGAATGTAGAAACTACTGGTGGTAATGAAAATGGCATCGGAAGCTTGAATCCAACACAGATGTTTACAGAGGTGATGCCCACTTATCATGGGGTGCTGGACTGTATCCCAGCTGGCATCACAGTAAGGATCACACACAAACACACATCTCACACTCTCTGTCTCTCTCTCTTTCGCTCTCTCTCTCTCGGGAGATGTGGGATCTTCCACTGACCTCACGATTGGGAGGAAAACCAGAAAAAATTGACAGCAACATGGGAATAACTTAGGACATGACGTGGGATTTGAACCACAACCTAATAACCACATCGTTTACCATTAGTGCCCATTACAGAACATGCAGTCAGCAAAGAGACAAAAATGAAGACATTT
Organism: Merluccius polli; assembly: GCA_030340625.1. NCBI lineage: Eukaryota > Metazoa > Chordata > Actinopteri > Gadiformes > Merlucciidae > Merluccius > Merluccius polli. The sequence continues at coordinate 51,983 of JAOPHQ010002315.1, forward strand.
AAGTCAAAAACTCTGATGCATTATATTTTCTAACACGTTTTAATAACATACGTTAGAAATGAAGATTTAGATCATCTAGATTTACAACACACATCTAGTCCCCTTAAACGGTCCATTGCCTTTTGGATACGATACAATGTAAATGTAGAGAGAGAGAAAGAGACCGAGAGAGAGCGAGAGAGAGACAGACACAGAGAGAGACAGAGAGACAGACAGACAGAGAGAGACAGAGATAGAGACAGACAGACAGAGATAGAGACAGAGAGATTATTAATCATTTGATGCCTGATGAGAGCAGACCACTCACCGTTTGAGGTCCTCCAGTCTGTCCAACTCGTTGTCAATATAGGTCTTCAGATAACTTATCAGTTTCCGTTCAATAACGATCGCCTCTTTAACGTTCAGCAGCGAAGTGAACATTTCCCCAACAGACACGCATATGTAAGACGAAGCGATGAGGCCAAAACCAAAGCAAACCCACTGAAGAGACAGCATCTCGCATGTCCAGCGCTGACTCTCCTCCGGTCCCCTGGCTTCACGTGGACGCGCGGCGCGCCCTCGGCTCAGCCTAGTGTTAAGAGAGAGAGAGGGGGGGGGGGTGTCGCTGGCCTCTACTCGGTCCGCTGCAGGGAGCTCCCCCGCTGTGATGCAGCGGCCCTAGGATCAGCTCACACTGCTGGTCAGGTTTAGTGCGACATAAGATAATATATATATATATATATATATATATATATATATATATATATATATATATATATATATATATATATATATATATATATATATATATATATATATATATATATATATATATATATATATATATGTCTACCCTACCCAAGTCATAATGTATATTTGCGTTTGATGACTTTATTAACACAGTTTATAGTTTATGCCTCGGCTGAAATACAGTTGTTGAGATTCACGTATGTCTTCCGGAAAGGTTTAAAAATGATCAGTGTTTATTTAAATTGGTTTTGGCTAAGAAACCACATATATTGTTGTTTTTTGTTTGTTGCTGAGTGGGCATCAATACATTCAATGAAGGGAGCTGTGTGCGGAGTTACAGTGACACCTATCGGTAGTTTTTCGGTAGCACAGCTAAGTTTCTGTTGAACGTGGCTGTATGTAAAATAAGAACTGGGAGCTGTTGATAGATATGTTCAATCGTCAAATTGAGACATCAAATTATAGTTAATACACAGATGCATTCACTTCTATAATTGAAATGTATGATTCATTTTGGATTGATGATTGTTTTTTTTATATATATAATGATACAATAATTGTAAAGCTCATTAGAACTCAACAATAAACACAGCATCGTGCGGGTATACATTGAGAATCATTATCTGCAAAGTAGACCTGAAAAAAAGAAACTTTATTTATTTTGTATGGCATGAATGCCATCTAACAATTTTACATTTCTCTTTCAAATTATTATATGTTATCATCTTTAAATTATAATGCCAAGGCACTCCAAATGCCCTTTGTGTTTGAAGTGCTAGAACATAAACTTGCCTTGACTTGCCTATCAATTTTGGATCGAATATCTAAACCTATTGCACAGTTGTCATTTCAAATTGATCTTGGCCCTGGACTCCAACAATTGACAGATAGGAAAAAACATTTTGAGTCCGAAGCCACCCACTTGTCATTACAGTCTATAAGTCTATGAAGTCTATACAAGTCTATACAAGATCTTATCCAATGGGATTATAATGTGGCTGCCAATCTACCAGGTAAAATGTAAATATGCTAGAATAATTAATTATGGAGATGGCTTCACCATGTCAAGGGTCCTGAGACTATGTGAGCGGCACAGAGCAGCTTTTCTTATCTGGTCGCTCAGGCTCTTGTCCCGCCAACCGTAGATTAGCGGGCTGAGAAAACGAGGTATGAGGACAAAACAGAAGTAGTTAAAGAAGTAGATGTCGTCTGGGAACCAGTTGGCATGGAGCACAAGGAGGTGTTCGGAAATGGGATTGGTGAAGGCCATGAGGCAGAGCAGCAGCTGAAAGCCGTGGAGCAGCACGGTGTGCATGGCTTTGCTCACAGACGCCCTGTCCTGCCTCATCTTCTTGGTCTCCAGGAGGATCCTTATAGTCCCAGAGCCAAGAGGGTTTTATTTATGTTTTTGAGCCCAAAAGGTTCAATGGGTGTTTCTTATGCAGAAAATTGTGAGGAATTCAAAAATGCAAGTCTTACAAACCTAAAGGTAGACACAAATTCACAATATTAATTTGAAGTCGGGTACCTGTTCATCTCAGTTTTCACTTTTGTTTGGGAGTGGTTTCAAGCAACATGTGCCTAAATCCATATAAACGTAGGCAAATGACACCAAATTGGGCTTACTAGCACAATTTTGCAGTGCTGAATTCAAATCTGTGACTTATTTTGCTCTCAAACTGTTTTATGACCCTCTATTTTGCATTTCAAGATGGCCGCCGATCTACGCACCCATACACCACACATTGTTTTATATTGACAATTCCAGTAGTTTACCAAAAACACAAGTCTAGTATTTTAAATGGATATTATATAATATAATTATGATAATTATTTTATTTCAAGAATTTCCTATGTACATGCAATGGTAACTTAATATTTTTATTTTGTAAAGACTACTTGTGGAAGAATGCCCCAGCTAGAAATCCTTCAGACCTGGATCCTAAAGACCATGGATGGATGTTGAAGGACAACCAGTATGGTATCAACTGGTATGATGGCGAACAGCTACCTCAGAGTATTGCCAACATTCTCAGCAAGGAAGACACTGATTTCCCTACTGATGACATGGATGAGGAATTCTTCTCCTACTCCAGTGATGAAAGTGATGATGAAGAGGAAGATGATTGATTGTGTATCTATGATATAATTTATATATGTTGGTGTTAACATTTTCAAAAACATTTTGTCTTTACAAAATAAAAATATTAAGTTACCATTGCATGTACATAGGAAATTCTTGAAATAAAATAATTATCATAATTATATTATATAATATCCATTTAAAATACTAGACTTGTGTTTTTGGTAAACTACTGGAATTGTCAATATAAAACAATGTGTGGTGTATGGGTGCGTAGATCGGCGGCCATCTTGAAATGCAAAATAGAGGGTCATAAAACAGTTTGAGAGCAAAATAAGTCACAGATTTGAATTCAGCACTGCAAAATTGTGCTAGTAAGCCCAATTTGGTGTCATTTGCCTACGTTTATATGGATTTAGGCACATTTGCTCTCAAACTGTTTTATGACCCTCTATTTTGCATTTCAAGATGGCCGCCGATCTACGCACCCATACACCACACATTGTTTTATATTGACAATTCCAGTAGTTTACCAAAAACACAAGTCTAGTATTTTAAATGGCTGTCTTCTGTAGGAAACAGTCTCAGGATTTAAGTCTTTAAATTTGATAAACCTACCTGTTGCCATTCATTCACTGTATTACTTCAAACCTATGTCACTCGTCAACGTTTTTTTGGCATTTTTAATGTATGATGGAGAGATATTGCAAAATCCATTATTTCCTTAACTTTATCAAATATCATCCAATGAATGATTGATAATGAGCATTATTTAGGTATAAAAGATAATTATGATTATAATATAATATAATTATGATAATTATTTTATTTCAAGAATTTTATTATGTACATGCAATGGTAACTTAATATTTTTATTTTGTAAAGACAAAATGTTTTTGAAAATGTTAACACCAACATATATAAATTATATCATAGATACACAATCAATCATCTTCCTCTTCATCATCACTTTCATCACTGGAGTAGGAGAAGAATTCCTCATCCATGTCATCAGTAGGGGAATCAGTGTCTTCCTTGCTGAGAATGTTGGCAATACTCTGAGGTAGCTGTTCGCCATCATACCAGTTGATACCATACTGGTTGTCCTTCAACATCCATCCATGGTCTTTAGGATCCAGGTCTGAAGGATTTCTAGCTGGGGCATTCTTCCACAAGTAGGCAATATAGTTTGCTCTTCGGACTTTGTTGACCAGTGAAGAATGACAAGGAGGCATATCACTTGGGTTGACACCTTTAATTTTGCTGAGAGGCTGGGTCTTTGTTTTGCTAGGTGCATACTTCTGCTCGAACAGAGCCAACCTGACATCATTGACCTTAGAGAGCTTTGGCATTGAATACATGCAGCATGTGAACTTCTCTATCTCTTTCATTGTGTTGTCATCAACTGTGTCACTTCTACCAAGGCAGGCAAATGCACTGACAAATTGTTGTCTCTTCTTCATCAGGTCAAATGGTCTCATCTTTCCCTTGTTCACAAAGGAAGCTGAGTAGTCTGACCCAGTGTAGGCATGAAATGCAGGCAAGGCTTCAAGGAGTTCTCTGTCCATATGTTCAACCAGCTGGGACATGTTGATATACCGCCTTGTGTTGTTTGAGCTCAGACCAACATCCATCCAGACCAATGGTTTGTCAGGCATTTGTGAGATGTGATGTAACAGGAGTACAAACACATCTGTGTCAGAACACCTCACAGCAACTGTGGGCTTTTCATTTGTCAGCAGCCTTGATAGATGAAACACAATCCTGGTGTCCGCTTCCTCGTGTGTGCAAGCCAGATCTGCTGCTTCTTTATGAATAACTGAGCCTTGCTGGACTGTGTAATGATGGCACACATCATCTACTGCAAGATACACATGGTGGCCAGCAAGTGTGTTAGGATCTGCATGGCTAGCCCATTCCCGAGCAAGAAACTGCCCAGGACCTGTAATGGAGTAGGCAGTGTCATCTGCTGATCGCCTGGAGTGTTCAAGATCCTTGATGGATGGATTCTTGTAAACATCACAGATCATATCGACTCTCTCTGACATTCTGCAGAGTATCTGTAGTATCAGCGACGCCACTTCTCCCAAGGTGACGGGCAGGTTTTGTAGTGCATGCAAGAGAAACATACCATCAACAAGGGTGACATCAACAGGACTTCCACGGCATGTGCTGTCCACTTCATTCTCAAGCTAGTGCAGAAGTTTAGACTTGTCTGTCTTGTTGAGGCTGCCGTCAATGTGGGCCAAAGAAAGAGGCACTGGTGTCAGAGGGAATGAAAATACTTTGTTGAGGTCTAGGTTGTTCTTTGAGCTGAGGTAGAGTAGGCGTCCAAATAGATCTCTTGTTCCTTGCAACTCCACCACTTTCTTGTTGCTCTTCACAGATGCCTTGACAGCTACTGACGCAAAGTTCTTCACTTTGCGTCTTGGAATTGCCTTCTCAAATCTTGCAGGATCAAGTCGACATCCATCTTCAAACTCCTGGCACCAACATTTCCCTAGTTCTTGACAGTGCAGTAGGTCTGCCTTGATGTCATTTGGCACACTCTTCCCTGTTGACAAACAATACCTGTAATGGAGTAGGCAGTGTCATCTGCTGATCGCCTGGAGTGTTCAAGATCCTTGATGGATGGATTCTTGTAAACATCACAGATCATATCGACTCTCTCTGACATTCTGCAGAGTATCTGTAGTATCAGCGACGCCACTTCTCCCAAGGTGACGGGCAGGTTTTGTAGTGCATGCAAGAGAAACATACCATCAACAAGGGTGACATCAACAGGACTTCCAGGGCATGTGCTGTCCACTTCATTCTCAAGCTTGTGCAGAAGTTTAGACTTGTCTGTCTTGTTGAGGCTATGTGTGCCATCATTACACAGTCCAGCAAGGCTCAGTTATTCATAAAGAAGCAGCAGATCTGGCTTGCACACACGAGGAAGCGGACACCAGGATTGTGTTTCATCTATCAAGGCTGCTGACAAATGAAAAGCCCACAGTTGCTGTGAGGTGTTCTGACACAGATGTGTTTGTACTCCTGTTACATCACATCTCACAAATGCCTGACAAACCATTGGTCTGGATGGATGTTGGTCTGAGCTCAAACAACACAAGGCGGTATATCAACATGTCCCAGCTGGTTGAACATATGGACAGAGAACTCCTTGAAGCCTTGCCTGCATTTCATGCCTACACTGGGTCAGACTACTCAGCTTCCTTTGTGAACAAGGGAAAGATGAGATCATTTGACCTGATGAAGAAGAGACAACAATTTGTCAGTCCATTTGCCTGCCTTGGTAGAAGTGACACAGTTGATGACAACACAATGAAAGAGATAGAGAAGTTCACATGCTGCATGTATTCAATGCCAAAGCTCTCTAAGGTCAATGATGTCAGGTTGGCTCTGTTCGAGCAGAAGTATGCACCTAGCAAAACAAAGACCCAGTCTCTCAGCAAAATGAAAGGTGTCAACCCAAGTGATATGCCTCCTTGTCATTCTTCACTGGTCAACAAAGTCCGAAGAGCAAACTATATTGCCTACTTGTGGAAGAATGCCCCAGCTAGAAATCCTTCAGACCTGGATCCTAAAGACCATGGATGGATGTTGAAGGACAACCAGTATGGTATCAACTGGTATGATGGCGAACAGCTACCTCAGAGTATTGCCAACATTCTCAGCAAGGAAGACACTGATTCCCCTACTGATGACATGGATGAGGAATTCTTCTCCTACTCCAGTGATGAAAGTGATGATGAAGAGGAAGATGATTGATTGTGTATCTATGATATAATTTATATATGTTGGTGTTAACATTTTCAAAAACATTTTGTCTTTACAAAATAAAAATATTAAGTTACCATTGCATGTACATAATAAAATTCTTGAAATAAAATAATTATCATAATTATATTATATTATAATCATAATTATCTTTTATACCTAAATAATGCTCATTATCAATCATTCATTGGATGATATTTGATAAAGTTAAGGAAATAATGGATTTTGCAATATCTCTCCATCATACATTAAAAATGCCAAAAAAACGTTGACGAGTGACATAGGTTTGAAGTAATACAGTGAATGAATGGCAACAGGTAGGTTTATCAAATTTAAAGACTTAAATCCTGAGACTGTTTCCTACAGAAGACAGCCATTTAAAATACTAGACTTGTGTTTTTGGTAAACTACTGGAATTGTCAATATAAAACAATGTGTGGTGTATGGGTGCGTAGATCGGCGGCCATCTTGAAATGCAAAATAGAGGGTCATAAAACAGTTTGAGAGCAAAATAAGTCACAGATTTGAAATCAGCACTGCAAAATTGTGCTAGTAAGCCCAATTTGGTGTCATTTGCCTACATTTATATGGATTTAGGCACATGTTGCTTGAAACCACTCCCAAACAAAAGTGAAAACTGAGATGAACAGGTACCCGACTTCAAATTAATATTGTGAATTTGTGTCTACCTTTAGGTTTGTAAGACTTGCATTTTTGAATTCCTCACAATTTTCTGCATAAGAAACACCCATTGAACCTTTTGGGCTCAAAAACATAAATAAAACCCTCTTGGCTCTGGGACTATTATGTAGGTGTAGAGGATGACGAGTGCCACCGCTGCAAAGAAAAGCCCATTCAGGGAGACCTTAAACAAAGTCTGGACGGGAGATGAGTTGAGTATCACAGTGCTGCAGTAGATTGGCTTGGAGAGTTCATTCACGCCAGGACGAGTCTCCGCTATGGAGAAGTCCACCGTGGGGAGGACACAGCTGATGAGCCAAAGGCAGAGCAGGATGATCCAGACACGGTCTGAGCGCCACGCAGGTGGGCACTGCAGTGGGTACATGATGGCCACGTAGCGCTCCAGTGACATGGTAGCTAGGATGAGAGGGGTGTTGAGGAAGGTAGCAGTGGAGAAGAAGAGCAGGGGGGCACAGAACACAATGGGGAATCTCACTCGGCCTACAGCCAGGAAGAAGAGCAGCACAGAGGACAGCAGTTGCAGGGTGTCGTTGACAAGCATGTAGGCAAACAAGATGTAGCGAGTGCTGTCCATGAAGTGCCTGTTAGATGGGAAGATGTACAGCATGAGCACAATGCAGTAGAGGAAGATGCAGAAGAAGGGAACCACCACACAAATCTTGATGATAGGAAAAGTGGGTGGAGATGTTGAATTGTCTGAGAGTCCAGTCTGCATGTTGAATTGTGAACTGGAAAGATAACCTAAAAAGCACAAAAAAAAGATGTATATTTATAATAGATCTCAAACATCTTGCATTTAACTAAAATATATGTGCTCCTGCTAAATATGACCAACTAAAATAGGTGAAGGGATGCTGGCAAAATGTTAAAAATTTAGAAATGTAGTAAATGAATTTCTTTGTTGTACAAATACTGGCAGTATATAAATTAGAAATAAATTCAGAGCACTTACTTGAGTTGGTGCTCCTTAGATCACAAAGGAATGACCAAATGCTCGTATTTTATTCATCTTGGCTATGAATATGTGACGTGGTCTTACTGGACATGGATGTGATTTGTTGTTCTTTACTCCCATGTGTAGTGAAGGGCAGTTCAGATAGAGCACACACATGCACAGGAGAGTAGAGTTGATTTTAAATATTTAGTTTACATTTTCCTCTGTTCATGGTTTAGTTGTACATTCGGGTATGCCATCTGGGTTAGATAGATAAAAGAGCACGTTGGACTTGGTGTGTTGTACTTCTCAGGCTAAGAGTAAACAAGGATGTCATACTTATGGAAACAAATAAAAACAGATTCAAAAACACAAACAGACCATGGTGGTACGGAAATACTGATGGTAGTAGAGAGGGTTTTGACGTTCCTGAGGCCTGGTAGCTGTTTCAGGGACAGAAGAGGGCAAGGGCTGGTGCCAGATAACAGACAAATGATTAATGAGGATTAATACAACATATTTTTACTAAAAACCATGTGCAGGTCAGCAGAATCACAAGAGTCTATGAGAATAAATAAGAGTGCACTTTTTTCTGTTGTTTGTCATTTAACTGGACATTAGGGCAGAAAGCGGCAAGATGGTTGAAAGACCCAAAGTAGAGACATCAACCCTGAACTGAAGGTTTGTTCTGCTGCACATTTGGAGCCAGGTCTATGGTGGATCCTCTAAGCCGGGTTTCAGCACAAAGGCCAGCTTCCTTGCTGGAAAAGCAAGTAAATTGTGCAGCAAACATCCTTCCACACTGCATGGGTTTGGAGGGAGGCCTAGCATCCTGGGCCTCATCAAAAGGAGAACAAGTGGACAAGCCTGAGGCAGAGTTGACAGCAGAAACACCAGGAATGGTTCAGATAAGATCAAGGTCAACTAGCTAAACTGTAACTTTATGCTAAACTACTGTATATGGTGAAATGAATAAGATAATAAGATGTGTTAAGAGATAAAGCAATTGAAAATATGATATAGAAAAGAAATTAGTTAGCCTATAGAATATAATATTCACTAATATTAATTAGCATTGAACAGGCAAAATCAAGGAGCATAGGCCTTTTTTTACTGTAAGGATGTAAAGAGTTTTAATATAGAATATAGGAAACATATGATGTATATTAAATGTAATAAAATGAAGACAAACATGTTTGTAATCTACACTATTTGATCATGATGTATTTGTTATGCAAAGGATATTATAAGGATAGTATATTTCTAATGTGAAGGTCAGGTGATGTCTCACTCGTAATAATTATTAGCAAACTTAGGTCCCACTAATAAATCTCGTGAGTGAGTTCTCAATATGGGAACAATATTTTCTACAGCTTTATCCCACATTGGGCAATTAGTTGGGCAATTAGTTAGTATTGCTGACATAGTTATGGAAAAACATTAGATACACACAAGGCATACTGTCATCATTAAGTGCTTCATCTGGGACTCATTAACATCAGTGATCATGCTATACTGTTAGCCTCATTAGCTAATATGAATGAAGGTTAATAACCTCTAATTCCCATTTACAGTGCTCCTATCTGAAAACAAGAAATAAACAAGAAGAAAAAAATATGCATATTTCATAAACTTCCAAAGTTAATATTATTGGCTATATACAGTATATACATATATACAGCTAAACATATTCTAGATTGAAGCACTGTGTAGTGTGCTTGTCTGAAAGCTATTTAACAGTTAGTTGATCAATAATATAATCATTGTCAAACTTGATCATTTATAGGGTTAACGGGAGCTATGACTTAGCAGAAAGGTATTATAAAAAAACATTAAAAATCATACATAATTTGCCATAAGGGACCAGTATAAACATAAATATTAGGCCAATTACATTTTAATAGAATAATTTAACTACACAAGTAATCAATACTAATACTAATTCCCAATAACAATAACAAAGAAAAAAGAAATAAATGTAGATAGCCAATGAGATGCATTGGTACCAACTTAGAAGGGATGACGACATCGGCCTGAGAGTTCTCGTCATAGGGTTATGTTGTATATATAATATCGCCATGGATGGTGTCTTCTCAGGAGACTTGGTGTTGTGTATTACATTTTTTCCTTGAATTGTGTTAATTTTGGAGTTGCCTGAGCCACGACATCATCCAGGCACTCCAACATGTAACAAGTGGACTGCTTTGCAAACGTCTTGTTTTTTCCTCAATTTACAAAATCGTGCATCAACGGATACATAAATATATACACTACACATAGGCTACATGTTTACATGGCTTTTAACAACTCAACACAATCTGATGGTGCTCCTTTTTCATTGCGAAAGATCAATCACAAGGTCATAGTGGTACAGATTCTGATTACAATTTTTCTGTACCTCAACTGTCTGCTCCTCACAACCTTTTTCAAGAAGGAGGTCTTTCGCAGAAGCATGCGCTACATCTTCTTCGCCTTTACCCTGATGTCAGACTGCCTGTACCTATTGGTGACCAATGTTGTGCTAATAATGTCCTTCTTTAATATTTTCATACATTTGCAGATCTGTATTCTGCTCATCATAATATTGTCTGTGTACAATTTTGTCTTTCCTATAATACTGACAGCGATGACCCTGGAGCGTTATGTGGCCATCTGCATGCCAATGCGTCACGGGCCCTTATGCACCCCGCGCAGTGCTCTGCACTGTATTCTGATCATCCACACTATCAGCTCCCTACCAATCAGCATCTCTCTCTCAACCTACTTTGCCTCTGTACCTCTCAGCATGTACACACAGGTTGGGGTATGCACGATTGAAATGATCATCATTCAAAGATGGCAACGTCATCTCCGATCAGCTTTAAATCAGTTATATTTTGTCATCATGCTTGTCATCATTGTGTTCTGTTATATTCAAATCATGAAAGCAGCCAGGAAAGCATCAGGAGAGACTAAGAAATCCACAGGGAAGGGACTCAGAACAGTACTTCTTCATGGTTTTCAGCTCATTCTCTGCCTTACCAGGCTATGGTGCCCCTTTGTTGAAGCTGCTGTCCTGCAAATTGATATTCTTTTATTCATTAATGTGAGATACATCAATTACATAATGTTTACTCTTGCCCCGAGATGTCTAAGTTCCCTTGTTTATGGCCTCAGGGACAGAAGGTTTCTTCTAATGTTGAAATATTATGCTGTCTTTGGCTTGCGTTATAAATCACCTCCTGTTTTGTTTGAATGAAAGCTAGAGTTTCTAGGCTTCTGAAGAGTGTAAGAACAGGACTAGTGCAAGAAGTGATTGTGTGCGTATTCATGCCATTCAAAACAAATCAAATTAAATCACATCTATACCAATCAGCATCATTGTCTCAACCTACTTTGCCTCTGTACCTCTCAGCATGTACACGCAGGTTGGGCTGTAATCGATTGAAATGGTCATCATTCACAGATGGCAACCTCATCTCCGATCAGCTGTAAATTAGTTATATTTTGTCATCATGCTTGTCATCATTGTGTTCTGTTACGTTCAAATCATGAAAGCAGCCAGGAAAGCATCAGGAGAGACTAAGAAATCCACAGGGATATGGAGGACTAAACATGACTTAAGTATAAATAAATAAATAAATCAATGCATAAATAAATGTATAAATAAATGCATAAATAAATAAATAAATAAATACGTAAATAAATGCTGAAATAAATGCTGAAATAAATAAATAAATGCATGAATAAATGTATAAATAAATGCAGGAATAAATAAATAAATGCGTAAATAAATGCATAAATAAATAAATGCATAAATAAATGTATAAATAAATAAATAAAAGAATGAGTAAAAGAATAAATGCTTTATATTTATTTCTACATTTATACATTTCTACATTTATTTATTTCTGTATTTCTGTGTCCATATGTAAATGAGGTAGGAGGTCCTAACCTCAGTCAACAGCATGATTGGTTACAGGAGTGTGCTCGATTCGGGTCTACTACTTCTGCCTTACTGACGGAGCTGATTCGTGTACAGGAATGTTGTTGGCTAGCAGCTCGCCCGCTCAGCTAACCGTTAGCTGCAGTTGTTGACATTTGTTACTTATGTAGCTTTCAAGCTGGTCAGCCACATCCCGCAGCAGGTCTGCCGGCGGCCTCCCGGTCGAGGCCATTATGCTAACTGGAGCTGGTTTGCAACATTACAGGGAGGAAGCCTTGGGATCGGGAATCGTTTGCTTTTGTCTGGCTCTACGATTTGACCAATCATGCTGTTGACTGAGGTTAGGACCTCCTACCTCATTTACATATGGACACAGAAATACAGAAATTAATAAATGTAGAAATGTAGAAATAAATATAAAGCATTTATTTATTAATTGTTTTATTCATTCTTGTATTTATTTATTTATACATTTATTTCTGCATTTATTTATTTATGCATTTATTTATTTATTCCTGTATTTATTTATACATTTATTCATGCATTTATTTATTTATTCATTTATTTCAGCATTTATTTATTTATTTATTTCAGCATTTATTTACGTATTTATTTATTTATTTCAGCATTTATTTATGCATTTACTTATTTATACTTAAGTCATGTTTAGTCCTACAGGGAAGGGACTCAGAACGGTACTTCTTCATGGTTTTCAGCTTATTCTCTGCCTTACCCAGCTGTGGTGCCCTTTTGTTGAAGCTGCTGTCCTGCAAATTGATATTCTTTTGTTCATTAATGTGAGATACTTCAATTACATAATGTTTACTCTTGCCCCGAGATGTCTAAGTTCCCTTGTTTATGGCCTCAGGGACAGAAGGTTTCTTCTAATGTTGAAATAATATGCTATCTTTGGCTTGTGTTACAAATCACCTCCTGTTTTGTTTGAATGAAAGCTAGAGTTTAGGCTTCTGAAGAGTGTAAGAACAGGACTAGCGCAAGAAGTGATTGTGTGTGTATTCATGCCATTCAAAACAAATAAAATTAAATCACATATGTTGTATGTAATGCTTTGCAGCACACTTCACAGAACGAATACAACCAAATTAAAACAACATAATACATTTTGTAAAATAATGACATGTACAGTATTAAAAAACAGAATGGCAAAGCAATTTAGGGAACCAAAACCGATCTGAATTAAACCAATAGGGGTTGTATGGGGGAGTAAACTGTACAAAATACAAAAATACACGATGAATAAGGTAAAACAAGACTTAAAAATGCTTTTTAAGTCTTGACCGATTTAGCGGCCTCAGATCCAGAGGCATGCTGTTCCAGAGGTCATGGTCTATATGCCCTAACATAACCATACATTTTCGTTCTCGTGTTTGGGATGGCTAGCACCAGGGAGTTCGAGGATCTGAGGGCCCAGCCAGGGATTTGGGCCGAAGGTTACCAATATGAGCAGAGAAAATGTATTTGATTGTTCTTTTGAAATGTAAAATGTGCAAAATTAAACTCAAAATGTCACATTGAACAAAGACAAATAAATAACCGTAATGAATGTCATGGCAAGGCACGACATTTCTTACTTTTGAGTCTAAAGATATACATAGCTACACATCTAACACGTGCTTTGTAGAGAATGAGAATATATATATATACATTTGTTTTTCCTTCATTTCATATTTTATAATTTATATTGTTGCATAAAAGATTACTTTTTTTATTTACAGTCGAGAAGACAAATGGCATGAAACAAAAGTTCACTGAACGTGGGTATCCCATACAGCGTCAAAATGAAACATTCCAAACGGCCCTCATGCAACCTCTGGAAGTAGTAACAGTAAACCCAAAAATGGAATCACACAAACCTGTCTAGACCTACTTCCCAATGGTCTCTATGTGCACAATGTAACAACATGATCAAGTGTGAGTATTTCTGTCATCCACATATTGGAAAAAGATTTCAGATAAATAATATAATTCCAACTTCCACTACCCGTGTTAACTATATGATTAAATGCCCCTGTGGTCTAGCCCATGTGGGGAAGACCTCTCGTCCCCTAAAATGGAGAATGAGACGCAAGAGTCCTGTCAGGAGAAATGACAGGGAATATCCAGTAGTTGTGCATTTCAACAACTTAAAACATGATCTATCCTCATTTAGATTCTGTTGGACTGAGAAGGTCAACTCTGTATTGAATCTACACAAACCCTCACACCGAATGGTCTAAATGAGGATATGCCATGGAATGTGACGCTGTGAAATATATTGGTCTTGCCTTCCTAACGACCTATGAAGTCTTGTTTGAACGATGTACCATTGCAAATATTCTGAACGTTGTATTTATGTATAATTGTAAATATGTCTTACTTTGCGGAACTATTGTCACAATTATTTTGTTGTCCTTTTGGATTATGAAGATTGTATTTGTATATCTGTTATTGGTATTGTACCCTATACCCTTACATAATTATTGTGGTCATTATGTGACAACTGTCAACACAGAGAGGGGGCTTAATCTACAAAAGAAGGTGACAAGCCAATTTTGACAGATCAGTCTGACAAAGGTCTAGTACCGAAACATTACATCTAATAAAGGTGTTGCATTGTAAGCTGCTGAGTTCAAGAGTTTTTTCAATTCAAAGATGAGGTGAGTGAAATTAAGATCACCTTCTGGTTAAGCAGGCCTATATTTAGTCAAGGAGCATTTTTACTGTTACGGTGCAGTTGTATAGTATATGTAGTAGTTTGAATATAGTTTGTAAACTTTAATAACAACATGTAAGGAAAGCGATGCTCCATGTTATCCATGCAAATAGATAAATGTTCCGAAGGTAACAGGACCTATATAAAATGTAATAAAACTAATCACATTTTGCTTAAAATTATGCATTTGTGCTAAAGTTATATTTTTGTATGGGAGTCTAGATAGCATAGATGGTCAAAACAATGTGTTTGAAAACTTGAGATCAACACCATTAATGCTGGCTTACAGACTGAGGTGACCGATTTATCACTAGAAATAAGTATTTGCGCACTTAGGTACCACTAATAGTTCTCGAGAGTGAGTTCTCAATATGGGAACAATGTTTTCTCCAGCGTTATCCCACATTGGGCAATTAGTTGTATTGTTGACATAGTTATGGAAAAACATTGGATACACACAAGATTAAGTGCTTCATCTGGGGACTCATTATAACCTCAGTGATCATGCTATGCTGTTAGCCTCATTAGCTAATACGAATGAAACTTAATAACATCTAATTCCACTCAACAGTACAAAAAAAAAGACTTGAATGTAAGTGTACAAATGTATGTTTATACATATGTATGTGTAGGTTGGTAGGCTATTTGTATGTATATGGATGTATGTGCATGTAGGTCTGCATGTTTGAATATGTATATAGCTATGTTGTAGCTGCTGCTGTAACTTCAAACATAACATCACATATCACCATATGCAAACTGCCTAGAATGTCCACAATAGCAAGTTAACACACATTGCTAATGTCAAGAGCGCAAAATATCAAGAGTGCAAAATGGCAAGCGCCAAGCCAGACCTCCCTCTCTCATTCAGTTCTCGGGTCTGGGAACACTTTGGTTTCCCTGTAAACAGTGTCAGCCAAAGAGTTGTCGATAGAAGTGCCAGTACTATGGCTACCTGCCTCGCACTGCTGGTTTCTCTGGAAGCTAAGTGGGGCTGGTCTGGTCTCTCCTTGAATGGGACCCCACATGGTGTTGGTAGAGGTGTTGAAGGGCCATTAGGGGGTGCTCATCCCTCTGGCCTACGTAATATCCCCAATGCCCCAGGACGGAGATGGGGACTCTGTCCCGAACCTTATCTTTCAACCACATACATAAATAACATTTTAAAACCTGTAACAAAAAACATATAATCCCCCACAGATACAATTCATATAGCTAAATTAAAAGTATCAGATAGCCTATGTGCATGGCTGCAACTTTTTATCGAACAAGACATCACATCCTGTTATCAGGGTGGTTATAATCCAAAGACGACGCGGACAGTTGGAAGATGTTTTGCAAGCAGTTTCCCTGTAAATTGGTGCCATGGTTTGGAAAGGACTGCAGTAGAGACCTTATGTGCAGTAGAGACTTGGACCTGGGATGCCAGCCACTGGTCACCATTGAGCCTGCTGGAGATATTATGGGCCTATCAATTAAACATCTGTGGAGGAGGGGGCCCACCTGATTACCCCAAAGAAGTGAATACCCCCCTACCCCCACCCAAGACAGAAAAAACAAAAGTACTGATTAGGATTTGAGTGGACTGAGAAGGATTAGAAAGTCAAGTCAAGTCCTATGAGCTCAAACTGACACACCCAATAACAACATCTACATTTAGATAGCCAATGACATATAGTTTTACCAACTTAGAAGGGATGACGACATTGGATTGTTAGTGATCTCGTTCTCTCTATTCATTGGGTTATGTTGTATTTATATATCGCCCTGCGTGGTGCCATCTCAGAACACTAGGTGTTCAAATCGTGTGTCACTTTTTCTTTCTGGAACAGTGTTGTTTTTTCATAAATTTACAATTTCATTCCATGGACAACATCAAAAAGGAAGTTTAGGTAATGGTGCATGAGTGTGTATTTGCATACAACTGATACATACACTATATGTTTACATGGCTTATAACAACTCAACACAATATGATGGTGCTCCTTTTTCATTGCGAAAGATCAATCACAAGGTCATAGTGGTACAGATCCTGATCACAATTTTTCTGTACCTCAACTGTCTGCTCCTCACAACCTTTTTCAAGAAGGAGATTTTTCGCAGAAGCATGCGCTACATCTTCTTCGCTTATACCCTGATGTCGGACTGCCTGTACCTATTGGTGACCAATGTTATGCTAATCTTGTCCTTCTTTCAGATTTTCATGCACATTTGGCTCTGTCTTCTCCTCCTCCTAGTACTGTCTGTGTACACTTTTGTCTTTCCCATAACACTGACAGCGATGACCCTGGAGCGTTATGTGGCCATCTGCATGCCAATGCAGCATGGGGCCTTATGCACCCCACGCAGCGCTCTGCACTGTATTCTGATCATCAACGCTATCAGCTCCCTACCAATCAGCATCTCACTCTCAACCTACTTTGCCTCAGTGCCTCTCAGCAGCTATACACAGGTTGGGGTGTGCTCGATTGAAATACTCATCATTCACAGATGGCTTCGTTCAACTGTTACTCAGTTATACTTTGTCATCATGCTTGTCATCATTGTGTTCTGTTATGTTCAAATCATGAGAGCAGCCAGGAAAGCATCAGGAGAGACGAAGACATCCACAGGGAAGGGACTCAGAACGGTACTTCTTCATGGTTTTCAGCTTATTCTCTGCCTTACCCAGCTGTGGTGCCCTTTTGTTGAAGCTGCTGTCCTGCAAATTGATATTCTTTTGTTCATTAATGTGAGATACTTCAATTACATAATGTTTACTCTTGCCCCGAGATGTCTAAGTTCCCTTGTTTATGGCCTCAGAGACAGAAATTTTCTTCTAATTTTGAAATACTATGCTGTCTTTGGCTTGTGTTATAAATCACCTCCTGTATTGTTTGAATGAAAGCTAGGTTTTTAGTTTCGAGTTTTTAGACTTTTGAAGAGAAAATACATGTATTGAAAAATATATTAAACATGCAGTAAATCAAATAGAACAGGTAATTTCACAACAGCTTGTTGTTTTCTTTCTTTGCTCAGATGGGCAGTGTTCCTCTTGTAGTCCACCATTGTGGACTAAAAGTGTGGCATTTGTTTTGGCCCAGTGTTTGGCCTGCCCCCAGCAGTCCTGATTACTGACAAAGTAAAGTTGTGCAAAAGGCAGATGAGCCCCAGCTTGCCTGCTCTGCCAGCCTGTTAGTTAGTAGTGTGCACTAACTATGGACATCACCCATAATATCTCCTCTCATACATTACAACTAAATCAGTCACAAGATTCCAAAACACAGGACTAGTGCAAGAGGTGATTGTGTGTATTCATGCCATTCAAAACTAATCAAATTAAATCACTTATTTTGTATGTAGTGCTATGCAATGCACTTCACAGACAAAAATACAAATACAACTGAATTAAACCTGCACTCTAGTGGCTGAAGTTGGAGCTACAGTTAATTTTCGTCATTTTCTGAATAAAACGATTAGTAGAGAAACATGGATGGATTGACATGTGAATGTGGTGTTTCATTTACAGTATTAAAACATAGAATAATAATATAACAAATGAATGAAACATCTGAATTAAGGCAATAGGCTGTTGTATCTATGAGGACAATAATAATAATAATAATAATAATAATACCTGTCCGACTGCCAGTTACATGTGTGGGCAGAAGGTCACCAATATAAGGAGATACATTTGATTTGATTGTTCATTTAAAATGAAAAATGTGACAATATAAAACTTCAAATGTCACAAAAACAAATAAATAAACATTATGAATGCCATGGCAATGGATATTTCATACCTTCGATTATAAAATGTAATCTATGCCTCAAGTGCTTTGTAGAGAATGAGAATAAGACACTCAATTAATATTGTATTAGTCAGATTATTTAAGGTAGAAAATGTTTTGTTCCATAAAATATTTTTCTTATATGTGCGCAAGGACAGAAGGCCGACAGAGAAAGTTTGTGTGTGAGAGAGAGAGAGAGAGAGAGAGAGAGAGGGAAACATTTTAAAAAGGAGGGATGACGGTTGATACGTGCATCCCAGTATCGGCCGATCAGTATCGGCCGATATTTGCGTTGTTGACTGCCATCGGCCTATCGGCAAATAAGTGGACATTCGCCGTTGGCAGCGGCCGATGTTTATCTGTTTTATCACATACATTTTGTGTTGTGTTATTTGCGGTGTGACTTGCCATTTGGGAGAAGCCCCAACAGGTGGTACTATAATACCGCTACTATAATACTGTACATTAAACTTGTATAAGGTGTGTAGGCCCACAGCATTCATCCTGTCATATGTGTAAAATATCAGAAATGAAAGCGAAACTAATCACACTTTCTGTCTGACTACACTGTGTGTGCGCTACGCTATAATAATATCAGTTATGTTATTTATGTGACTCATTTGAACAAAACACTTAGGTTTCTAAATGGTATTATTTCTATAAGTTGATGGGATGTGGACGATCAGATAGCAAGTTGTGTGTTCACTGTTGAACTGAAAGACGCACTGTGCACGGGAGAGATAAAGAGACAAATATAAATGCTGAGGGTGACTTATTGTCGTTCTTTCGTTAGACACAATGTGATAATGTAATCATTTGCACCATGGTTATATTTACCATTTACTGGACTATTACTGCATCGGTGGCAGCGTGAAAATATTTTTTCTAAAAATAGATAGCAAAATAGCACATTTTACCCTGCTAAGGGTACACCAGTTTTGTGTGGGTTCAAGCTGTTTGATAGACTATAGCTGTGTATGGTGTGTGGGGGGCTGCTATAGGTTATATTAAAGGTTGTTGTTTCATAAATGTATTCGTAGGATTTAATGTGTGCTCATTCAAAAGAGTGTGATGAAATAAAAAACAAAAACAAAAAAAAAACATCGGCATCGGCCAAATTGTTATTTTAAACATCGGTTTTGGGATCGGCCCAGAATTTCATCGGTGCATCCCTAATTATTTTCTCTAGCCTATTATCAAGTCGATAGACTTGGACGATCGTAACTTTTAAGTCATTATACATGTTGTTGGAGTTAGTGTCTTGGCGAACAAACTAAGCTAGCCAAAGAATACCGCTAGCTTACCACCTGGACATAGTACATAGTAGTGGCCTAGTACATTTTATTGTCCATGGACATGGTGAATTATTGTTTTGTTTTAACCATGTATTTTATTATTTCTACCTCCGAAACGTTTTTTATTATATAAGGTTTTGCTTGGTTTGACAATTTTTATTTTAGACTGCCCCCGGCTAATTTCTGACCCATTCGGACACCTCTTCCCTGATTGCTTTGGGGAATCAATTGTAGCCTGTCAATCACAGTTGCGTGAATACAAGACTTCTCAATGGTGGAGAACGTAGGGAGGTGTGGGGGGGGGCAGAGAGGGAGGGGACATTGATTTGGGTTGCTTATTTACAAAATCTCAACTCTAAAATATTACCTACACCTTTAAGCACACATTGGCAATGTAAACTGCATCAACTAGGTGGTGGAGGTGCAGCACATTGCGTCACGTAATCAAACGCATGGCAAAAGCATGGTCTATGTTAAAGCTGTCATTTATTACTAGGTGTATTTAGATTTATTTGTACTGTAAGTATTGAGCAGTCATTGCAGGACCGTCATATTGGGACATGTGTGGTCAGAATCAGTCATTTGCAACCTTTGACCTTGCCACCTGTTGTTGAAGCTGGGGTTGTCGTGCAGTTCAAGAATGATACCTGTTCCAGTGTCTTACACTGTTTTAACCGAAGATCCAAAACTGTAAAACAACCAGGTCTTTACACAGTGCCTGTGTAAAGGGCAATGATATATTTTTCATAATATGGAGGGTTTGAAAACAAGAAAGAAGCCTTCATCGAGTGCCTCACAAGATGTGATTTGTCCCGAAACCTAGAACTGTCTTGGCAAAACCAAATACTGTACAGAAAACGCAAGAACACAGAACCATGAGTTTTTGTACTTGCAAACAGACTAGTAGCCTAATCATTATTTGGACACTTAGGTAACACTACATCCTGTACATCTGTTCACAATATGTTTACTACAGCTTTATCCCACATAGGGCAACTAGTTGTATTGCTGACATAGTTATGGAAAAACATTGGATACACACAAGGCATACTGTCATCATTAAGTGCTTCATCTGGGACTCATTACCATCAGTGATCATGCTATACTGTTAGCCTCATTAGCTAATGTGAATGAATGGATAACCTCTAATCTAATTCCAATTCAACTGTACCCATTTAAAAACTTTTTTCTAAATATATACAACACTTGTGTATACATGTGTGAAAATATATTTATATATGTATGTATATGTGTGCATGTGTGTACATGTACATATGTATATATCTATATGGCTAAGAGAAGCCAGCAAGTCTTTAAGAATAGAATGAACAACTGCAGGTAAGTTACTACCGGGTGGGATATACTTTGATAAGAAGATTTTGGCAGGGTACAATATAATAATTGAGATGTGTGCTGTTTGTTTAATGATGCCAGGAGTTTCCTACCATCTTCCTAACATCTCTGTGTGCTTGTAGTCCTTGTCATACAAATGTGTATAATCCCTCTTGCGCATAAAGTCTTGCTTCAAACTGGTTCATCTTAAAATAAACAGAGACTGGGACACAATAGTTCACATTTTACAGATACCAAATATTTAGAGATACCAGGAGCTGAAGCTGAGATGAAGTTGAGCTGTTGAGCCCTCTGGAAATGTTCTGGGCCTGTCAATGAAACATCTGTGAAGGAGGGGGCCCCACCTTATTACCCAAAAATAAGTAAATACCCTGACCCCCATCAAGACATCATAACTAAAGAAAGAAATTGCTGATTACTATAAGATTATTTACAACTTAAAATCAAATCATATGAGCTCAAATTAAATATCCCAAAAACATCTAAATGTAGATAACCAATGAGATGCATTGGTATCATTTTAGAAGGGATGACGACATTGGACTGTTGTTATCTCATTCTCTTTATTCATTGGGTTATGTTGTATATATATAGCGCCCTGCAGGGTGTCATCCTAGAACACTAGGTGTTCATGAAAAAGGGCAAGTCGTGTGTCACTTTTTTTCTGGAACTGTGTTGCTTTTCTGACACCATGACATCATCCAGGTACTCCGACATGTAACTTCAAGTTGACTGTCTAACAAACGTCTTGTTTTTTCCTCAATATAGAATTTGACCATGATCAAAAAGTAATTTTAGGTATTGGCGTACGATTGTGTATTTACATACAATAGATCAATATACATTATACATACAATATATCTATACATCTATATATATCTATATATATATATATATCTATATATCTATATAGATATATATATATATGTTACCATGGCTTATAACAACTCAACACAATCTGATGGTCCTCCTTTCTCATTGCAAATTGTCAATTACAGGCTCATAGTGGTACAAATTCTGATTTCAATTTTTCTGTACCTCAACTGTCTGCTCCTGACAAGCTTTTTCAAGAAGGAGATCTTTCACAGAAGCATGCGCTACATCTTCTTTGTCTTTACCTTGATGTCAGACTGCCTGTACCTATTGGTGACCAATGTTCTGCTAATCATGTCCTTCTTACATACTTTCATGCAAATTTGGCTCTGTATTTTCCTCATCATAGTATTGTCTATGTTCAATTTTGTCTTCCCTTTAACACTGACAGCGATGACCCTGGAGCGTTATGTGGCCATCTGCATGCCAATGCGTCACGGGGCCTTATGCACCCCGCGCAGCGCTCTGCACTGTATTCTGATCATCCACACGATCAGCTCTATACCAATCAGCATCATTGTCTCTATCTACTTTGCTTCTGTGCCTCACAGTATATACATGGAGGATAGGATGTGCACAATTGAAATGCTCATGATTCACAGATGGCAGAGTTATCTCTTTTTAGCTGCAAACCAGTTATACTTCGTCATCATGTTTGTCATCATTGTGTTCTGTTATATTGAAATCACAAAAGCAGCCAGGAAAGCATCAGGAGAGACTAAGACATCCACAGGGAAGGGACTCAGAACGGTACTTCTTCATGGTTTTCAGCTCATTCTCTGCCTTGCCAGGTTATGGTGCCCTTTTGTTGAAGCTGCTATGCTGCAGATTGATGTACTTTTATACACTAATGTGAGATACGCCAATTACATAATGTTTACTCTTGCCCCGAGATGTCTAAGTTCCCTTGTTTATGGCCTCAGGGACAGAAAGTTCTTTCTAATGTTGAAATATTATGCTGTCTTTGGCTTTTGTTACAAATCACCCCCTGTATTGGCTGATTGAAAAAAAATTGGAAAAAAATGAATGCAACAAAAAGTGCTCGCTAAATATTTAAATGACAACATTTTTAAATAAAGAGCAATATGTTACTGAATTGTTACTGAAGGTGTGAACTTAGGATCAGTAGAAAATCTTTGAATTTGAGACTGGATGTCTTTCAGGGTGCGGTAACTTTTTCATACAATACATTACAGCCTGATTTAAGTTATTTTTTCAATCTTCTGACTCAGTCTTCTGACTGTTCTGCATCTGCAATACTTGGCTGCAGGTAAACTAATCTTTGCTGAGATGGGCAGTGTCCATCTAGACCACGTTTTGGACTAGATGTACAGTGTTTGTTTTGCAGTGTTTGGCCCCAGCAGTACTGATTACTGACATAGGACTAGGGAAAAGACCAGACGACGCCCCGAGAAGCTTCTCCCGACAGTGAAGCTGTTTACCAACCAAAAGGCAAAGTTAGGTTGTCTAA
Source organism: Merluccius polli (assembly GCA_030340625.1). Taxonomy (NCBI): domain Eukaryota; kingdom Metazoa; phylum Chordata; class Actinopteri; order Gadiformes; family Merlucciidae; genus Merluccius; species Merluccius polli. The sequence goes on from JAOPHQ010002315.1 coordinate 75,611, forward strand.
TTGAGGGACAATTAGGGAGCCTGATGTTCAAAATCAGCCAGCCTGTTAGTTACTAAGCACAGGAACATCTACACAACAATACATGTGGATTGCCCAAAATATATCCCTTTAACACATTACAATGAAGAAATTCACATGATTCCATACAAAACCCAGGACTAGCGCAAGAGGTGACTGGGTATTCATTCTTGAGCCATTGTGAGCATGTCTGTCTGTTTGTGCTTGTGTGTGCCTGTGCGCGTGTGTGTGTTTATCCTTAATTGGTGTGCCTGTTAACATGTCTCATTTAATGCATTGATTAATGTACTAACAAAGAAATATTAAATAAATGTAAAGGAATCTGAACCATACAATGTGTGATTAATATATGGTCATTGAAAAATGACTCCCAATATATAGAGAAAAGTCCCTGTAATCCTTTTCCGGCACTCGGCTGTATGGCATAATGCACAGTATAACAGCAATTAGATTAGATTAGATTCAACTTTATTGTCATTGTACAAGTACAGACAGAGACAACGAAATGCAGTTAGACTTCTAACCAGAAGTGCAAAAAAAAACTGTAAAGCGCAGAGTATGTACATATCCATACTGGAATATACAGTATAACAAATAAGATATGAACAGTAAGAACAGAGTTACTACAAGTAATGCTAGTTGGAAATGGTATATACAGAATAAGGTATGATATGCATATGGTAAATACACTATGGACAAGATATGTACAGTTTAGACAGTGGTATGAATATATGACTTTTAGTTCATAGTTAAGATATGTTGCAATTATGTAAAATCAAAAATATGATATAGGATATAAATTAGTTAAAGAACTTACAATTGTATAATATTAACTTCAGCTTTTTAGTAGCTGACAGAGATGCAGTCAGTGAAATAAAGATCACATGTTGCTTCTCAAGGTCAAGGTTGAAGCACAGGAGAGATTGCTCCTTTGCAGTTGTAGCCATAGACATAATATACGTAGACGCCTCATAGATTGACGCTGCCTGTTGGAGCTGACGTATCAGCGCGGCCGCCATCTTGGATGGGTCCCCAGTGCGCCCCCAGTGCATTTATTTCTACTGAGGAAGGTGTATCCCCAACTACAATAATAAGCATAACTCCCCAAATATTTACCGGATTTTCACACGGTTTGGTTTGTTACAAACGGCAGAGATTTAGTTATGATACAAGACGAATTAATAAAAAAAAATAATAAGAAGAATTATTGTTCAATCTTGCTTGTGAAAGGTAATCCCACGCGATCTGGTGTCAATACTGCGCCGTAAGCTGCACAACATACTGGCATAGCTTGCTCTCCCGTTGACTCCTATGCTAGACAAGAGTGAGGAGACCCAACCAACATGGCGGCGACGCTGGATTTACGTTCCAGCACGTCATGAGGCGTCTACGTATATTATGTCTATGGTTGTAGCCTCCAAACTCTGGAACGAGTTGCCTCTGCATGTTAGGCTGGCCCTACACTGCCTGTTTTTAAATCCAGTCTTAAAACACATTTCTATTCCTTGGCTTTTAATTTAGTATGAGAGTTGCCTTTCTTTTTCTTATGCTCTTATGGTTTTTATTATTGTATTGCCCTTGTGTCTTTTAAACTGTTTTTTGTGTTTTTATTGTGTTGGTTTCATGCTTTTTGCTATTTTGATTGTACAGCACTTTGGTCAACTGTTGTTATTTATTATTAAATGTGCTTTATGAATACATTTGGATTGGATTGGACCCTCTGGGTGATTATAAGGCCTCTTTGTTCTAGGAGTATGCCTTCTATTAGTGTGAGGGTGTAATTAGTATGTTGTTTGTACTCATATTCACCAAATCACTTTACATATAGTTTTTCTAATCTAACCCTTTTTCTAATTTTTCTAATCTGTAACAATATGTAAGTCAAGCAAGGCTCTGTGTTACCTATGCAGAAGCAGAAATGCTCTGAAAGTAATCTAGGACCTATATTAAATGTAATAAAACAAATGTATAATTTGTGTTGCATTCAAAAATATTCAGGAATCACATTCTTTGGTAAAATTATGTTTGTGCAAATGTCATCTTTTTCTTATGGGAAAAGTATAGATGGTTAAATTAAAGTGTTTGAAAACTTTTGACCAACAACATATTAGTACTTGCTTTTTATTTGCGCACTTAAATCCCACTAATCCTGTGAGTGAGTTCTCAATATGGGAACAATATTTTCTACAGCTTTATCCCACATTGGGCAATTAGTTGTATTGCTGACACAGTTATGGAAAAACATTGGATACACACAAGGCATACTGTCATCATTAAGTGCTTCATCTGGGATTCATTAACATCAGTGATCATGCTATACTGTTCATTAGCTAATATGAATGAAGGGATAACCTCTAATCTAATTCCAATTCAAACATACCCATTTAAAAACTTTAAATATATATATACAGGTATATATATATATATATATATATATATATATATATATATATATATATATATATATATATATATATATATACTACATTTGTGTATGCATGTGTGAAAATATATTTGTATATGTATGTATACATGTGCATATGTATATATCTATACATATGGCTAAGAGAAGCCATGCAAATCCTTAAGAATAAAATGAACTACTGCAGGTAAGTAACTACTGGGTGGGCTCTCCACTCAAGGCCTTGATATACTTACAACAAACTTATAATTGGCCTGTTTGCGTAGGCTGTTGAACGGCTGTTGAACACGGCGATGTCGGCAGCGTGCAATATAATAATTGCGGTGTGTGTGCTGTTTAATGACGCCAGGAGTTTCCTACCATCTTCCTAACATCTCTGTGTCCTTGTAGTCCCTGTCATACAACTGTGCATAATCCCTCTTGCGCATAAAGTCTTACTTCAAACTGGTTCATCTTAAAATAAACAGAGACTGGGACGCAATAGTCCACATTTTACATATACCAATTATTTAGAGATACCAGGAGCTGAAGCTGAGCTGAAGTACACTTGGTGCGACAGAGGTCACTGTTGAGCCCTCTGGAGATGTTCTGGGCTTGTCAATGAAACATCTGTGAACGAGGGGGCCCACCTGATTACCCAAATTAAGTAAATACCCCGACCCCCCTCAAGACATCATAACTCAAGAAAGTGCTGATTACTATAAGATTATTTAAAACTTAAAATCAAATCCTATGAGCTCAAATGACATACCCCAATATCATCTAAATTTAGATAGCCAATGAGATGCATTGGTATCAACTTAGAAGGGATGACGACATTGGACTGTTAGTTATCTCATTCTCTCTATTCATTGGGTTGTATTTATATATCGCCCTGCAGGGTGTCATCCCAGAACACTAGGTGTTCTGAAAAAGGGCAAGTCGTGTGTCACTTTTTTTCTGGAACTGTGTTGCTTTTCTGGACATCATCCAGGTACTCCAACATGTAACTTCAAGTGGACTGTCTCACAAAGGTCTTGTTTTTTCCTCAATTTAGAAAATGACCATGATCAAAAAGGAAGTTTAGGTATAGGCGCACGATTGTGTATTTGCATACAATACATCAATATACATTATACATACAATATATCTATATATCTATATCTATATCTATATATATATATATATATATATATATATATATATATATATATATATATATATATATATATATATGTTACCATGGCTTATAACAACTCAACACAATCTGATGGTCCTCCTTTCTCATTGCAAATTGTCAATTACAGGCTCATTGTGGTACAAATTCTGATTGCAATTTTTCTGTACCTCAACTGTCTGCTCCTGACAAGCTTTTTCAAGAAGGAGATCTTTCACAGAAGCATGCGCTACATCTTCTTCGTCTTTGCCCTGATGTCAGACTGCCTGTATCTGTTGATGACCAATGTTCTGCTAATCATGTCCTTCTTTCATACTTTCATGCAAGTTTGGCTCTGTGTTTTATTCATCATATTGACTCTGTTCAATTTAGTTTTTCCCATAACACTGACAGCGATGACCCTGGAGCGTTATGTGGCCATCTGCATGCCAATGCGTCACGGGGCCTTATGCACCCCGCGCAGCGCTCTGCACTGTATTCTGATCATCCAATATATCAGTTCTATACCAATCAGCATCATTGTCTCAATCTACTTTGCCTCTGTACCTCACAGTATATACATGGAGTATAGAATGTGCACACTTGAAATAGTAATGATTCACAGATGGCAGAGTTATCTTTTTTTTGCTGCAAACCAGTTATACTTCATCATCATGTTTGTCATCATTGTGTTCTGTTATACTCAAATCACAAAAGCAGCCAGGAAAGCATCAGAAGAGACTAAGAAATCCACAGGGAAGGGACTCAGAACGGTACTTCTTCATGGTTTTCAGCTCATTCTCTGCCTTGCCGTACTATGGTGCCCTTTTGTTGAAGCTGCTGTGCTGCAGATTGATTTACTTTTATACATTAATGTGAGATACTTCAATTACATAATGTTTACTCTTGCCCCGAGATGTCTAAGTTCCCTTGTTTATGGCCTCAGGGACAGAAAGTTCTTTCTAATGTTGAAATACTATGTTGTCTTTGGCTTGTGTTACAAATCGCCCCCTGTATTGGCCGATTGAAAAAAAAATAAGAAAAAAAATGAATGCAACAAAAAGTGCTCGCTAAATATTTAAATGACAACATTTTTAAATAAAGAGCAATATGTTACTGAATTGGACTGGATGTCTTTCAGGGTGCGGTAACTTTTTCATACAATACATTACAGCCTGATCTATGTTATTTTTTCAATCTTCTGACTCAGTCTTCTGACTGTTCTGCATCTGCAATACTTGGCTGCAGGTAAACTAATCTTTGCTGAGATTGGCAGTGTCCATCTAGACCACGTTTTGGACTAGATGTACAGTGTTTGTTTTGCAGTGTTTGGCCCCAGCAGTACTGATTACTGACATAGGACTAGGGAAAAGACCAGATGACGCCCCGAGAAGCTTCTCCCGACAGTGAAGCTGTTTACCAACCAAAAGGCAAAGTTAGGTTGTCTAATTGAGGGACAATTAGGGAGCCTGATGTTAAAAATCAGCCAGCCTGTTAGTTACTAAGCACAGGAACATCTACACAACAATACATGTGGATTGCCCAAAATATATCCCTTTAACACATTACAATGAAGAAATTCACATGATTCCATACAAAACACAGGACTAGCGCAAGAGGTGACTGGGTATTCATTCTTGAGCCATTGTGAGCATGTCTGTCTGTTTGTGCTTGTGTGTGCCTGTGTGTAACGTAGTTAAAGTGATGATTCCATTTGCCATAAAAACGTATACACACACTTAATTGGCCTATGCAACTTGAACGCAGCGCCCCTGTGGGTTAGGGTCGTGCAACCCAGGGGGGGGAAAGAGCAGCAGTCAGACCTTGCTGTTTCCCCTGGTAGGTGCATGAGTTGTGAGCTCCGCTATGGTTTTATATTAACTACACGTGGTTAGCTAACATGCATTTTCTTTTAATTGTACATTGCAGATATATGTGTGTGTGAGGGGAAAATGACTGACTGTGTGATGATCCCGTTTGCCAGGTATATTATATTTTGTTCGTTATGTATTTTTAATTTAATTCTTAATGAGAGTCGGACCTTGCTGTTTCCCCTGATATATGTGTGTGTGAGGGGAAAATGACTGACTGTGTGATGATCCCGTTTGCCAGAGATCTATAATAAACGGCAAGAGTGCCAACTGTGACGGTCGTCTTCTGTGAAATACACAACGCAACGAGAGAGAGTACAAATCCGCTACAATGGTGCCGTGACCCGGATGAAAACTACCAGGGCGCGTGATCTGTTCGTCGCCATTTTGGGACCGCAAGCTCGACTCTTCACGTGACGGCTTCATCGGTGCTTTCTTCACTCCCGTGGTATCGTGAGTGCGGGTGTAGCGTAGAGCCGGTTTTGGTGTTTTCTGTGTTAATTGGTGGCCCGTGTGTCAAAAAAAAAAAAGAAAAAAAAAAGTTGATTGTGATATTGGACATGCTATTGATATATTGATGTGTTTTGCTTTGTGAATTCACCAAGTTTTTTTTTTGTTTTGTTTATTTTTTTTATGACTCGATTTGGGATACAATTGGGGTAACATACTCTTTGCTGTATATTTTTATATTTTCTGTTTTTCTTTTGCTATAGCGATGGATGAACCTAATGTGTCAAGTGTTGGTAGGGGTTCTAAACTGTGGTTCAGTCAGTTTCCTACTCTGGTTGGGCCTGGTGAGGACAGACATGTTACATCTACTCCTTACAACCATTCTGGGAGGGATAGTGCATGTGCCGCTGCAGATGCTGGGGTGGGTGGTGAGTCTGCACTTTCTGGTCAGGATGTCCATGTTCTCAGTGACCTGGTGAAACAGATAGGGACCAGTATAGGTGAGAACATTGCTTCAGTCCTTAGGGCCATTCCAGCTAACGAAGCTAACATGACTCAGTCAACCACAGCAGATTTTTCTAAGGTTAACTTGACAATTAATCAGGATAGTTACGAGCCTCATCCTTTCAGGGGAGATAACACTGATAGGATTTCAATCTCTGAGTGGGAGGAAGGTATGAGGCTTTACCTGGGTAGGAGGGGCATTGAGCTTTATGACCAGGCGGATGAAGTCTTGGGCAAGCTAAGGGGGAGGGCACGTGATGTGGTAACCATTGGGCTTCGCAGTCGGCCCTCCTTAGACTTAAAGTCAGGCCCTCAACCTATGTTTGACGTACTTAGGCAGCACTTTAGTGAGTCTGTGACCTCTTTTATGCCTCTTGCGGACTTTTATGACACGAAGCCGCGGCCCACTGAGACTGCTGTAGACTATTGGATTCGGCTTAACAAAGCCATTGACACTGCTGTAGATGGCTTAAAGAGACAGGGGAAGACTGTTGACAATCCTTCTCGTGAAGTGACAGTTATGTTTATCACTCACTGTCCGGATACTGAGCTGTCTCTAGTCTTCGGCTGCAAGCCGCTGGAGGAATGGACTGCTACTGATGTTCAGGTGAGGTTGGATGAACACCACCGGAAGAAGCGCCTCCAGCAGCGTCAATCTTTCCACCCAGCTGGCAGCCTGCAAACCAGCCAGGCTGTGAACGTTTTGCAGTGCCATGCCCAGCCTGCCTCTCAACCAGTTGCAACCGACAGAACATCGCAGTCTGAGGGCCCGTCGCTTGCCCATGTTATTACCCTTCTTGAACGGTTGCTGCAGCGAGAGACCTCCCGGCATTCCAGGTCGCCAAGGTCGGGTGCTGGTGGCCGCGGCAGGTCTAGGGGTCCCTGTTGCATTTGTGGAGGTGACGATCATGACACCATGTCTCACTGCAGGAGAGAGCGGCTTTGTTTTCGCTGTTATGCTACGGGACATCAGGCTGTGACCTGTCAGAGTGCTCCTTCTTCTGACTTGACTGCTGCTCGGCCTGGTGGTTCCAACCAGCCGGGAAACTAGTTGGCCCACATGTGCAGGGGAGTAGTGTAGGGCCGGATGACATGTCCCCACAAGAGCCTGAAGATGTTGATCTTCAGTCTGTATACTCACAGTTCTGCTTCTTAGCAGGTGATAACTCTGCTGTGATTATTCAAAACACGCAAAGACTGTCTGCTACTGATGACCTTTTTCACACTGATGTGGTGATCCAAGATGCTGTAAAACTTCGAGCAATGCTTGACAGCGGCTCCATGGCCTGCTCATTGAGCGCTCGTGCGCTCCCTCTACTGAAGCAGAACGATGTTATACCCCCTGGCTCTATTTCCCCCACTTCAGTTGTCCTTGTCGGGTGTGGAGGGTCAAGAACAAACCCGGTCGGTGTATGTGAGTTGCAGATGAGGGTGTTTGGCTGTTGCTTCTCGGTTCCAACGTTCATCGTGGAGGGCCAAGGTGATGATCTCATTCTTGGCAGCAATGTCATGAAACACTTCATTCGGGTGCTGAAGCACTCTAAAGGCTTCGGGGAGGGAGTGTCTCCTTCCGATCAGGTTCCAGTGGAAGAGAGGAACCTGCTGCAGCTGTTAAACACTGTGGAGACATGGAGGGGGGATGAGTATCCTGATAAGGTGGGTACTGTTAAGCTTAAGCATGCAGTGACCCTGGAGCCCTTGACGGAACACCTGGTTTGGGGTCGCCTACCTACTTATCTACATCTCTCAGCCGGCAGCACAGTGGTTGTGGAGCCAAGTGAGTCAAGAACAGTGCCGCGTTCAGTGATGGTGGGCCGTGTTGTGACACCACTGTGGGGCGATGGGTGGGTTCCAGTGAGGGTCATTAACCCCTCCACAAAACCAGTGACTTTGAGACGCAACTGCAAGATTGCTGACGTGTCACCATGTGTGGCACTGGAAGACTTCGACACTGACTACCTGACTACCCTAAATGACTCACATGCGGATGTGCAATGTTCTGTGACAAAGACAGCTGACGAGTCTGACACAGCCAGTGAGAAGAGCTTGACTGTTGACTCGGACTGTACTGTTCGACCGACTCTTAGTTCCACTCTCTCGGACCTGGGACTGCAGGACATTGACATTGACGCAACTCACCTGTCTCCTTTCTGGAAGTCGAAGCTGGTTGACCTACTGGCTAGTTATGAGTCCATCTTCTCTCGGCACAGGATGGACTCTGGTAAAGCCAAAGACTTTGTCCATCGTATTCGACTAAGTGACAATAAGCCATTCAGACTTCCCTATCGCCGACTGTCCCCATCTCACTATGAGAAGCTGAAGGTAGCTTTAAATGAGATGGAGGAGCGTGACATCATAAGGAAGTCTACAAGTGAGTACGCATCACCTCTTGTTCTTGTCTGGAAGAAGAATGGTGACCTGCGGCTCTGCACTGATTTTCGGTGGCTGAACGCGCATACTTTCCGTGATGCACACCCCTTGCCTCATCAGGCTGACGCTCTGGCCGCCCTGGGGGGGAATGCGTTCTTCTCAACCATGGATCTGACCTCTGGGTATTATAACGTGGAGGTCCATGAGGACCAGAAAGTTCACCGCATTCACCTCCCCATTTGGGCTATATGAGTACAACAGGCTCCCACAAGGTCTTTGCAACAGCCCAGCCACGTTCATGAGGATGATGATGGCTATCTTCGGTGATCAGAACTTCTTGAGCCTCTTGTGTTATCTTGATGACATCCTTGTGTTTGCTCCCAATGAACAGCTGGCATTGCAGAGATTGGAGCTGGTGTTTGGGAGGTTAAAGGCGCACAACCTGAAGCTGGCCCCCAAAAAGTGTCACTTCATGAGATCTTCAGTGAAGTTTCTGGGGCATATTGTGACAAAAGAGGGGATTTCAACTGACCCGGAGAAGGTCAGAGCAGTTGTTGCATTACAGGAGAAGGATTTAATGGTGGAGGGCACCAACATTCCAGCTCCCACCAAGATCAGATCCTTCCTTGGGATGGTTGGGTTCTATCAGCAGTTTTTTGAGGGGTACTCTGGTATTAGCAAGCCTTTGTTCGCGCTGACGTCTGGTGTGAAAGGCATGCAACGTACCAAGGTTAGGAAGAACAGGCCTGTGTCTCGGGTCCTCTCTCCTGCTGATTGGACTCCTGCATGTAGCGAGGCTTTCAGGAAGCTGAAACAGGCTTTGCTGAACAATGTCACTCTTGCTCACCCTGACTTCAGTAAGCCTTTTCTTCTGTCGGTCGATGCCTCCTCCAACGGCCTTGGGGCAGTGCTTTCTCAGCTGGCTGATGGTGATAGTGTTGCTAGGCCCATCGCATTTGCCAGCAAGTCGCTGAATTATGCTCAGTCTCGCTACCCAGCTCACAGGCTGGAATTCCTCGCACTTAAGTGGGCCGTGTGCGACAAGTTCAGCCACTGGCTTGAGAGGCCAGAAATTCACTGCATGGACAGACAATAACCCGCTCACTTACATTCTTAGTAAACCAAAGCTGGACGCCTGTGAGCAGAGGTGGGTGTCGAAACTGGCCCCGTATGACTTTGACATCCGGTACATTCCTGGTCCTAAGAATGTGGTGGCGGATGCCCTCAGCCGTGAACCCTTTGTGCACCCCAGTGTTCTCCATCGACTCACAACAGTCCCCTATGGTGCACTTCTGGAGGAAGCGAATGCCTTAGAACCTGACTGTGTGCAGGATGCTTTTCGGTTGTCATGTGATCCACTCAACCGGCCGCAGTACCGCCCTTTGACTGTGGCCTTCAACAGTGCGGCAGCAGTGCCCCAGTGTCCACCCATCTCCTCAAAGGCAGTTTCTGCTGTTCTGGAGTGTTCCCTGGAAAGAGACTGCTTGCCCTCGCATGCGTTCTGCTTGCCGCAGCTCACTCAATCTCTCCTGCCTTCCGAGCTGCCTGATTTCCGGCCTTTGCCTAAGGACAAACTGACATCGTTGCAACGTGATGATCCATGCTTGGGTCGGGTGCTTTACTTTGTGGAACGGCAGAGGCGGCCGTCGAGACGAGAACGCCCACATGAACCAGCTGGAGCTTTGCGGCTTCTCCGACATTGGGAACAACTCACCGTCAAAGCCGGTGTTCTGTATCGCATTTCAAAAGATGCTGTAACAGGGAGAAAGGCTTGTCGGTATGTCGTGCCCACTCACCTGAAAGACAAGGTCATGAGAGGGATCCATGATGAGGCAGGTCACCAAGGGCAGAAAAGGACGCTCTACTTGGCTAGACAGCGGTTCTGCTGGGTCGGAATGGAGAAGGATGTCAAAGAGTATGTGCAGCGCTGTCGGCGTTGTCTTGTCAGTAAGTCTCCTGAACCTGAGGCCAGGGCACCACTTGAGAGTGTTAAGACTTGTAGGCCTCTTGAGTTGGTCTGTATTGATTTTTGGTCAGCTGAAGACTCATCCAACAAGTCTTTAGATGTGCTTGTTGTGACTGACCATTTCACTAAGCTAGCTCAGGCATACCTCTGTCCCAACCAGTCGGCTAAGGCTGTCGCCCATCAACTTTGGAACAACTACTTCTGTGTGTATGGCTTCCCAGAGCGAGTGCACTCAGACCAAGGTGCGAACTTCGAAAGCAACCTCATTGCAGAGATGCTCCAAGTCGCTGGTGTTGAGAAATCGCACACAACACCTTACCATCCCATGGGCAATGGGGCAGTTGAGCGGTTCAATCGCACCCTTGGGAACATGATCAGAGCTCTTCCACCCAGAGCCAAGCAGAAATGGCCCCAACTCCTAAGTTCCCTCACCTTCTCTTACAATGCGACGGTCCATGAAACCACGGGTTTTGCACCCTTTCTGCTGATGTTCGGCAGGGTTCCTAGGTTGCCTGTGGACGTGATGTTTCAGTCTGTGCTAATGGATGAGCAGGTGGTGGATTATGATAGTTATGTGCAGTGTCTCCGACGTGACTTGGCAGAGGCTGTCAGGATTGCTCAGATTTCGACCACAAAACAACAACAGAAGCAGACTGAGCTTTACAACCGCAAGGTGAGGGGTGCGCCTGTGGAGGTTGGGGACAGAGTCTTGTTGGCTAACAAAGGAGAACGGGGTCGGAAGAAGCTGACTGATCGTTGGGAAAGTCATTTATACACTGTTGTGGGGAAACAAGATAACACTCACACCTTCAGACTCAGGAACTGTGCGACGAGCCAGGAGAAGGTGGTCCACAGGAACCTCATTATGCCTGTGAACTTCCTACCTGTCCCCGCTGATCCGGCGGAGGGCGGATCCTTTGACAGTTCCCTGACTGATCTGACGGTGGATGAGTCTGTGATAGGTGCTGAGTCTGATGGTTCAACTGTTCTCCCTGGCAGTGGACCCAGAGACAGGACTGTCTGTTGGATCTCTCAGCTCCCAGTCTCCCAGGGAGATCAGACAGCTAATTTAGATGATAGGGATGGACATGACCAGCCGGGTTCTGACACACTTGACCAAATTGATCCTGACGATCAAGATGGAAGTAGACTTGACAGTTCAGAGGAGACCGGATCTGACGATCTGAACCAGTCTAACCCTTGCGGTCTTGCTGTTGATGCTGACTGTTCTGGTGACTTACCTGACTCTCAACCTGCTGTCTCCATTCTTTCTGTTGACTTGCTGCCTGCTGATGCGGGTTCTGTTGTGGCATCAGAGGCAGGGCAAAACCTTTCCTATGACAGTCTGCCGGGAATACGGACAAGGTATGGGAGGGTTGTTAGGCCAGTCGTCAGACTTATTCGGAACATGCGTCAGAAAGTTCTTGCTGGCCGCTAGTGTTATTTTATATGTTGGTCTCGCATAGGTGTATGGGGTTATTGGCTTATGTGTAGGCGTGAGTTCCTTCGAGTTTTAGGAGGGTCTGTTTATTTATTTATTTATTTTTTGTTTTGTTGATGTTTTGTGATGGTCTAACGCCTGTGGGTGACTACTGGATGGGTGTGTCCGGGTGGTAGAAATGTGTGCTGTTGTACTGACAAGATTTCTGAGTAATTTAACATGTATGTGGGCATGTTTTTCCTATGAGTGGCTGAAGGTTTTGCAACCCTTCATCATTCTGATTCTTGAGGAATAGTCTTCTGACTGGAGTATTTGGCTATCTGTGATATTAGCAGCACTGTGCACATTGAAACATTTTTTTATTTTTTTTTATGACTCAATTTCTCCTTGATTGTTGTCATTGTTGTTGGTGCCTGGTATGGTTGTGGGTCGTGTAATGTACAGTCCAGTTTTGTTTTTTTTCCCCTTTCTTTTGGTATGGTTTGTATGGGCAAGTGGAGATCAGTAGGGGGGAGTGTAACGTAGTTAAAGTGATGATTCCATTTGCCATAAAAACGTATACACACACTTAATTGGCCTATGCGACAGCGCCCTCTGTGGGTTAGGGTCGTGCAACCCAGGGGGGGGAAAGAGCAGCAGTCGGACCTTGCTGTTTCCCCTGGTAGGTGCATGAGTTGTGACATGAGTAGCTCCGCTATGGTTTTATATTAACTACACGTGGTTAGCTAACATGTGGTTAGCTAACATGCATTTTCCTTTAATTGTACATTGCAGATATATGTGTGTGTGAGGGGAAAATGACTGACTGTGTGATGATCCCGTTTGCCAGGTATATTATATTTTGTTTCGTTATGTATTTTTAATTTAATTCTTAATGAGAGTCGGACCTTGCTGTTTCCCCTGATATATGTGTGTGTGAGGGGAAAATGACTGACTGTGTGATGATCCCGTTTGCCAGAGATCTATAATAAACGGCAAGAGTGCCAACTGTGACGGTCGTCTTCTGTGAAATACACAACGCAACGAGAGAGAGTACAAATCCGCTACATGTGCGCGTGTGTTTATCCTTAATTGGTGTGCCTGTTAACATGTCTCATTTAATGCATTGATTAATGTACTAACAAAGAAATATTAAATAAATGTAAAGGAATCTGAACCATACAATGTGTCATTAATATATGGTCATTGAAAAATGACTTCCAATATATAGAGAAAAGTCCCTGTAATCCTTTTCCGGCACTCGGCTGTATGGCATAATGCACAGCATAATAGCAATTAGATTAGATTAGATTAAACTTTATTGTCATTGTACAAGTACAGACAGAGACAATGAAATGCAGTTAGACTTCTAACCAGAAGTGCAAAAAAAAACAGTAAAGCGCAGAGTATGTACATATCCATACTGGAATATTTAACAAATAAGATATGAACAGTAAGAAGAACAGAGTTACTACAAGTAATGCTAGTTGGAAATGGTATATACAGAATAAGGTATGATATGCATATGGTAAATACACTATGGACAAGATATGCACAGTTTAGACAGTGGTATGAATATATGACTTTTAGTTTATAGTTAAAATATGTTGCAATTATGTAAAATCAAAAATATGATATAGGATATAAATTAGTCAAGAACTTACAATTGTATAATATTAACTTCAGCTTTTTAGTAGCTGACAGAGATTCAGTCAGTGAAATAAAGATCACATGTTGCTTCTCAAGGTCAAGGTTGAAGCACAGGAGAGATCGCTCCTTTGCAGTTGTAGCCATAGACATAATATACGTAGACGCCTCATAGACTGACGCTGCCTGTTGGAGCTGACGTATCAGCGCGGCCGCCATCTTGGATGGGTCCCCAGTGCGCCCCCAGTGCATTTATTTCTACTGAGGAAGGTGTATCCCCAACTACAATAATAAGCATAACTCCCCACATTTTTACCGGATTTTCACACGGTTTGGTTTGTTACAAACAGCAGAGATTTAGTTATGATACAAGACGAATTAATTAAAATAAATAAATAAATTAAAAAAAGAATTATTGTTCAATCTTGCTTGTGAAAGGTAATCCCACGCGATCTGGTGTCAATACTGCGCCGTAAGCTGCACAACATACTGGCATAGCTTGCTCTCCCGTTGACTCCTATGCTAGACAAGAGTGAGGAGACCCAACCAATATGGCGGCGACGCTGGATTACGTTCCAGCACGTCATGAGGCGTCTACGTATATTATGTCTATGGTTGTAGCCTCCAAACTCTGGAACGAGTTGCCTCTGCATGTTAGGCTGGCCCTACACTGCCTGTTTTTAAATCCAGTCTTAAAACACATTTCTATTCCTTGGCTTTTAATTTAGTATGAGAGTTGCCTTTCTTTTTTTTATGCTCTTATGGTTTTTATTATTGTATTGCCCTTGTGTCTTTTAAACTGTTTTTTGTGGTTTTATTGTGTTGGTTTCATGCTTTTTGCTATTTTGATTGTACAGCACTTTGGTCAACTGTTGTTATTTATTATTAAATGTGCTTTATGAATACATTTGGATTGGATTGGACCCTCTGGGTGATTATAAGGCCTCTTTGTCCTAGGAGTATGCCTTCTATTAGTGTGAGGGTGTAATTAGTATGTTGTTTGTACTCATATTCACCAAATCACTTTACATATAGTTTTTCTAATCTAACCCTTTTTCTAATTTTTCAAATCTGTAACAATATGTAAGTCAAGCAAGGCTCTGTGTTACCTATGCAGAAGCAGAAATGCTCTGAAAGTAAAGTCAAAGTAAAGTTTGAAAACTTTTGACCAACAACATATTAGTACTTGCTTTTTATTTGCGCACTTAAATCCCACTAATCCTGTGAGTGAGTTCTCAATATGGGAACAATATTTTCTACAGCTTTATCCCACATTGGGCAATTAGTTGTATTGCTGACACAGTTATGGAAAAACATTGGATACACACAAGGCATACTGTCATCATTAAGTGCTTCATCTGGGATTCATTAACATCAGTGATCATGCTATACTGTTAGCCTCATTAGCTAACATGAATGAAGGGATAACCTCTAATCTAATTCCAATTCAAACATACCCATTTAAAAACTTTAAATATATATATATATGAAGAGCTCTTTTCCAAAACGCATTAAACACCAAATTTAAAAAAATGAGTTTATTATGCCATTTTGCTGTGCACTGAACCTATATATATATATACACTACATTTGTGTATGCATGTGTGACAATATATTTGTATGTGTATGTATACATGTGCATTGTGCATATGTATATATCTATACATATGGCTAAGAGAAGCCATGCAAATCCTTAAGAATAGAATGAACTACTGCAGGTAAGTAACTACTGGGTGGGCTCTCCACTCAAGGCCTTGATATACTTACAACAAACTTATAATTGGCCTGTTTGCGTAGGCTGTTGAACTGCTGTTGAACACGGCGATGTCGGCAGCGTACAATATAATAATTGCGGTGTTTGTGCTGTTTAATGACGCCAGGAGTTTCCTACCATCTTCCTAACATCTCTGTGTCCTTGTAGTCCCTGTCATACAACTGTGCATAATCCCTCTTGCGCATAAAGTCTTGCTTCAAACTGGTTCATCTTAAAATAAACAGAGACTGGGACGCAATAGTCCACATTTTACATATACCAAATATTTAGAGATACCAGGAGCTGAAGCTGAGCTGAAGTACACTTGGTGCGACAGAGGTCACTGTTGAGCCCTATGGAGATGTTCTGGGCTTGGCAATGAAACATCTGTGAACGAGGGGGCCCACCTGATTACCCAAATTAAGTAAATACCCCGACCCCCCTCAAGACATCATAACTCAAGAAAGTGCTGATTACTATAAGATTATTTAAAACTTAAAATCAAATCCTATGAGCTCAAATGACATACCCCAATATCATCTACATTTAGATAGCCAATGAGATGCATTGGTATCAACTTAGAAGGGATGACGACATTGGACTGTTAGTTATCTCATTCTCTCTATTCATTGGGTTGTATTTATATATCGCCCTGCAGGGTGTCATCCCAGAACACTAGGTGTTCTGAAAAAGGGCAAGTCGTGTGTCACTTTTTTTCTGGAACTGTGTTGCTTTTCTGGACATCATCCAGGTACTCCAACATGTAACTTCAAGTGGACTGTCTCACAAACGTCTTGTTTTTTCCTCAATTTAGAAAATGACCATGATCAAAAAGGAAGTTTAGGTATTGGCGCACGATTGTGTATTTGCATAAAATACATCAATATACACTATACATATAGTATATCTATATAGATATATATATATATCTATATATATATATGTTATCATGGCTTATAACAACTCAACACAATCTGATGGTGCTCCTTTCTCATTGCAAATTGTCAATTACAGGCTTATAGTGGTACAGATTCTGATTGCATTTTTTCTGTACCTCAACTGTCTGCTCCTGACAAGCTTTTTCAAGAAGGAGGTCTTTCATAGCAGAATGCGCTACATCTTCTTCGTCTTTACCCTGATGTCAGACTGCCTGTACCTGTTGGTGACCAATGTTCTGCTAATCATGTCCTTCTTTCATGCTTTCATGCAAATTTGGCTGTGTGTTTTCCTCATCATAGTATTGTCTATGTTCAATTTTGTTTTTCCCATAACACTGACAGCGATGACCCTGGAGCGTTATGTGGCCATCTGCATGCCAATGCGTCACGGGACCTTATGCACCCCGCGCAGTGCTCTGCACTGTATTTTGATCATCCACACTATCAGCTCTATTCCAATCAGCATCATTGTCTCAATCTACTTTGCCTCTGTACCTCACAGTATCTACATGGAGTATAGAATGTGCACAATTGAAATGCTAATGATTCACAGATGGCAGAGTTATCTTTTTTTTGCTGCAAACCAGTTATACTTCATCATCATGTTTGTCATCATTGTGTTCTGTTATACTCAAATCACAAAAGCAGCCAGGAAAGCATCAGAAGAGACTAAGAAATCCACAGGGAAGGGACTCAGAACGGTACTTCTTCATGGTTTTCAGCTCATTCTCTGCCTTGCCGTACTATGGTGCCCTTTTGTTGAAGCTGCTGTGCTGCAGATTGATTTACTTTTATACACTAATGTGAGATACTTCAATTACATAATGTTTAACCTTGCCCCGAGATGTCTAAGTTCCCTTGTTTATGGCCTCAGGGACAGAAAGTTCTTTCTAATGTTGAAATACTATGTTGTCTTTGGCTTGTGTTACAAATCACCCCCTGTATTGGCTGATTGAAATAAATTAAGAAGAGAAAATGAATGCAACAAAAACGTGCTCCCTAAATGTTTAAATGACAAATAGCAATTTTAAAATAAAGAGCAACATGTTACTGAACTGTTACAGAAGGTGTGTGAACTCAGGATCAGTAAAAAATGTTTGAAATTCAGATTGGATGTCTTTTAGGGTACGGTACATTTTTCAAACAATACATTACAGCCTGATTTAAGTTATTTTTTTTCTTCTGACTGTTCTGCATCTGCAATACTTGGCTGCAGGTGAACTAATCTTTGCTGAGATGGGCAGTGTCCATCTAGTCCACGTTTGTTTTGGACTAGATTTACAGTGTTTGTTTTGCAGTGTTTTGCCCCAGGAGTACTGATTACTGACATAGGCCTTGGGCAAAGACCAGACAAGGCCCCAGGAAGCTTCTCCCGACAGCGAAGCTGTTTACCAACCAAAAGACAAAGTTAGGTTTTCCAATTAAGGGCCAATTAGGGAGCCTGATTTAAAAAACCAGCCAACCTGTTAGTTACTAAGCACAGGAACCTCTACTTAATACATGGGGATCACCCAAAATATATCCCTATAATACATTACAAGTAATTCACATGATTCCATACTAAACATAGGACTACGGCAAGGAGTGGGTATTTATTCTTGAGCCATTGTGAGCATGTCTGTCTATTTGTGCTATTGCGTGCGTGCGTGTGTGTTGAGGTGTGTGTGTGTATCCTTAATTGGTGTGCCTGTTAATATGTCTCATTTAATGCATTGATTAATGTACCAACAAAGAAATGCAGAATGAAGGTAACTGAATTTGAACATTACAATGTGTCATTAGTTTAGTTTAGTTTAGTTTATTTGACAATCCGTTGAAATACATGTCGGTACAAATCATGCATTAAAACAGTGTCAAGGATAGCACAAAAAGTCATGGACTTATTTCCATTGTGGTCCTTGATCTTAACGTACATATACAACACTTAAAACACATAGCACAAACTCATAAAACTACATGACACATTACTCAAACTCAACAAACCCTCCCACCCCTACCTACCCACCCACCAGCCTACCTATTCTTGGACTTTAGATAAAAGCCATTTCCTGACATTTCCCTTAAAACTGTATGGGGTTTGTGCTCTGTTAAATAAAGGTAGATCGTTCCACTCCAGTGCTCCTGTATAAGCAAATGAGCATTGCCCCATTTTGGTTCTACACCTCGGAGGGTGCAGGTTATATATATATATATATATATATATATATATATATATATATATATATATATATATATATATATATATATACTTTATTTGTCATTGCATGCAGTACAACGAAATTGCTGGGGAGCTCCCAGATAACCGCAACACAACACATAACAAACACATAAACACATAACAAGTCTCAAGTGCAAAATTTAAACATGATGAATGGAAACATATAAATAAGGTCACAGTCCGGAGGAATGTAGTTCATGGCTCATAAGAGGGGACAGACAGTGTCATTTGTTGTTTAGCAGTCTGATTGCTTGAGGGAAAAAGCTGTTAAGAAACCTGGCGGACCCAGCACGGAGGAACCGATATCTCCTCCCTGAGGGAAGGAGCTGGAAGAGGTGATGTGCTAGGTGTGACTGGTCCTTGATAATGCACTTGAAGCGGCAAAGGCAGCGGGAGGTGAATACAGAGGTGATGGATGGAAGGGTGGTCCCGATGATCCTGCCCGCTGCCTTCACCACTCTCTGTAGAGCCTCCTGCTCTGCGTTAGTGCAGCTAGAGAACCACACAGACACACAATAAGTCAGTACACTCTCAACGGCACAATGATAAAAGTTAATGAGGAGATTTTGTGGCAGGCCATCTTGCTTCAGCTTCCTGAGGTAGTACAGACGTTGCTACGCCTTTGCCGATCACTGAGTCGGTGTTGGAGCTCCAGGACAGGCTCTCACTCACACTGAGGCCCAGGAACTTGAACTCAGTGACCCTCTCCACCACCTCGTTGTTGATGATGAGCGGACGGTACTGGTCAGGCCTAGATTTCCTGAAATCTGTAACTATCGTTTTCTTAACATTGAGCGTCAGGTTGTTCTGGACGCACCAGGCTACGAGGGCCTCCACCTCCCTCCTATAAGCAGACTCATCCCCTTTTATAATAAGGCCCACGACTGTGGTATCGTCTGGGACCTTGATGATATATTTCGAGGGGTGGGAGGGGGAGCAGTCGTGTGTCAGCAAGGTGTATAATAATGGGCTGAGCACACAGCCCTGCGGGGCCCCGGTGCTGAGAGACAGGGTGGGTGAGCTGTAATCGCCCAGTCTGACGGCTTGTGTGCGGTCTGTAAGAAATGAGAGTACCCAGTTACACAGTGATTTAGACAGGCCCAAGGTTTGGAGTTTTCTGATGAGTGTACGGGGGAGAATGGTGTTGAAGGCAGAACTGTAATCAATGAAGAGCATTCTCACATAGGTGTGAGAATGCCATAGCCATTGTGCTCCACACCGCCTTACAACATCTAGAGAAGGATCTCTAGGTGTTGTAAGGCGGTGTGGAGCACAATGGCTATGGCATCTTCTGTGGATCTGTTCTGCCTGTAAGCAAACTGGTAAGGGTCAAAAGAGGCCGGGATGATAGATGTAATGAGTTTCTTTACCAGTCTCTCTAGGCATTTAGCAGGGAGGGGGGTGAGTGCCACGGGTCCGTAATCGTTCAGGCACGTGACAGCGGACTGCTTGGGTACTGGAATTATTGTGGATGTTCTGAAACATGCTGGGACATGCAACAGTAGTAAAGAGCTGTTGAATATGTCAGTGAAGACCTCCGTCAGCTGGTCCGCGCATTCTTTCAAAATGCGGCCCACCACTCCATCAGGTCCCGCTGCCTTCCTTGGGTTGGTGTTCTGGAGGCAGCACCTGACGTCGTGGTGGCTCATAACGAGGGCTGAGCCACTGGGGGGGAGGGGCTGCACTACTCTGTCCCTGTTTGCTCTGTCGAACCGGGCGTAGAACTGGTTCAGCTCCTCGACCAGTGTGGCAGAGCTGTTTGTGGGTGATGTTATCCCCTTGTAGTCAGTGATGGCTCTGATTCCCTCCCACACCCGGCGGGGGTCGGTGGAGTCGGAGAAGTGGGTCTCAATCCGCTGCTTATACTTCAGTTTTGCAGCTTTGATGCCCCTTCTTAAGGCTGACCTGGCGATGCTGTAGGCAGCTGCGTCTCCAGACCTGTAGGCTGCATCTCTGGCCCAGAGAAGTGACCTGACCTCCGCAGTCAGCCACGGTTTCTGGTTGGGGAATGAACAAACCTTTTTAGTGACAGTCACCATGTCCATACAGAACACAATATAATGCATAACTGAAGTGGTGAAGTTATCTAGTGCTGCTATAGGGTCTACCCGCAGTCCTCTGTCTTTAAAGGTGTCCCACTCCGTCACCTCGAAGCAGTCTTGGAGGCGAGATACAGCCCCCTCAGGCCAGACTCTGACAGTCTTGGTTGTAGGTCCGACAGACTTGATTTTCTGCCCATACAGGGGGTAAAGGAAGAGCGAGATATGGTCAGACAGGTCTAGATGGGGGTCTGGTTTCACTCTATAAGCCTTGGCAACATTGGTGTAGACTTGGTCCAATGTTTTATCCCCCCTTGTCGCACAGGCAACATTGCGGTAGAATTTGGAGAGGACAGACTTTAGGTTTGCATGGTTGAAGTCCCCGGCTGTAATAAAAACACTGTCTGGGTGCTTGCGCAGACATTTCTGTATACTATCATGAAGCAATGCTAACGCTAGTTTGCTGCTAGCATCGGGTGGAATGTACACAGCGTATGTAGCATATGTAGACAACTGCCTGCTCCCTAGGTAGGAAAAACGGTCTGCATTTAAGCACCATAAATTCTATGTTAGGGTAGCAATGTCTGGTCACAATGGTTGTATCTGTGCACCAAGAGTTACCGCCGATCTTCTTACCAGAGGCAGCTGTCCGGTCTGCTCGGTGTGCGGTGCGTCCTGCTAGCATGATAGCCGAGTCTGGTGTGCTGGGGTTCAGCCAGGATTCCGTGAAAATCATACAGCAGCAGTCTGCTAAGTTCCTCTGGGTGGTGAGTCGCAGGCGGATCTCATCCATCTTATTCCGAATGGAGCGGGCATTTCTTAGAAAGAGTGTCAGCAATGGTGGCTTGAATGGATTAGCCGTTAGCCTAGCATTAATGCCAGCCCGCCTGTCTCGCTTCTGCTTCCGTTCGCAGCGTCTCCTCCTCCGCCTCTCTGCAGCGGCAGGAGACTCGCTGTGCTCCGCCGGCTTGGCCAACTCGGGGGGGATGTGTATCTCCGCTGGGAGCTGGCATGTTAGTCCTTCTCTTATGTCCAGGAGCTCGTCCCGGTTTTAGGACAGAGCTATTGCATGATATCTGGACAGAATACATATAACAATGACTAAAACAATAACAAAACCTGCGCTTTCTGTGGGAGCTCAAAGCCGCTGCGTCCGTGCGCGCCGCCATCATCGCCCAGGTTGGCTACGCTAGCCCTAGTCCTATGATTATGAGATTCCCCAGCTCTGGAAAAATGGCTATTTAGGTACACTGGGGCCCTGTTGTTAATGACCTTGTGTACCATATTGAGCCTCAGCTGGGTCACTCTAGTCTGAACTGGTAACCAGTTGAGCCCCTGGAAGTGCCTCCTTCCAATGTGTTCTCGAGGGCCCAGCCCCATCACAACCCTCACTAACTTATTCTGGGAGACCTGCAATTTTCTTTTTAGTGAGGTTGACAGACCTGCTGCCCATACTACGCTGGCGTAATCAAAATGACACTGCACTAGGCAGTTGGCTAGAAGGCGTAGGCTTTCACTGTCCAGCAGATCGGCCTTTCTGGCAAGAAACTTTGTGCGGGCGTTGACTTTGCCCAGCACCTGTAACGCCATTCCCTCCCCACCCAAACTGTCATCTAGAACACACCCTAGGTACTTCACTGATGTTTTTGCAGCTATCCTCACAGACCCTACCTCTACTCTAAGCTCCTGAGCCTTCTTTAATCTGGGTTTGGACCCGAATAGAATGGACTCTTTCTTCCCTAAATGTAGTGACAGTCTATTGTCACACAGCCAGCTGGATATCTTGGTGAGTTCCTCTCCTAGTCTACTTTGGAGTGTGTTCTTATCTTTGTGCGAGATGAGCAGGGCTGCATCATCTGCAAATAAATACAAGTTACAGGAACACACATCTCTCATGTCATTAATATAAAGTAAAAGTAGCAGTGGTCCTAAAACACTCCCTTGCGGGACCCCACATACTACTGGTTTGGTGTCTGACATAAAGCCATTAACCTCCACTTTCTGCTCCCTGTCTGTCAGGTATGAGGTGACCCACTCTGTAGCGGTGCCATTCATCCCTATAGCCTTTAATTTATTAATCAGTAGACTATGGTCAACTGTGTCAAAGGCTTTTTGGAGATCTGGTAAAACCATCCCACAGTTTCCCTTCATCCATCTCCTTTCTAATGAAGTCATACATGTAAAGTAAACATGAGTCTGTAGAATAGTACTTCCTGAACCCTGACTGAAATTCATACAAAAGATTTTCCCTATCAACATATTCTGATATCTGTTCATGCACCACTCTCTCTAAGATCTTAGATGTGATGCTCAGAATGGATACTGGCCTGTAGTTACCATAATGGGATCTACTCCCTTTTTTAAACAGGGGAATAATCTTAGCATATTTAGTGCAACTGGGTACAATGCCTTGTTCCAGTGAGCGATTGATCAAATGTGCAACACAAGGAGCTATCACCTGTGCCCCATCCCTTAAAAACTTAAAAACTAAAAGCAGAAATATTATCAAGGCCAGTGGCTTTTGCTGTGTTAAGCTCTCCCAGCATCTCTGCTACCCTCTCAGCTGTCACTTTGGATAAGGAGAACGAATTGGCCTGTACATTTTGTCTGGAGTAAAAACCCTGTATATACTCGTCCCCATATTCTCCT
This sequence comes from Merluccius polli, assembly GCA_030340625.1. Taxonomy (NCBI): domain Eukaryota; kingdom Metazoa; phylum Chordata; class Actinopteri; order Gadiformes; family Merlucciidae; genus Merluccius; species Merluccius polli. The sequence goes on from JAOPHQ010002315.1 coordinate 99,011, forward strand.
GTCTTGCGAGGCATTACTATATGATCATTCAATAATGACTGCGAATATATAGAGTAAAGTCCCTGTAATCCTTTCCAGGCACTCGGCTGTATGGCATAATGCACAGTATAATAGCAATTATATTAGATTAGATTAAACTTTATTGTCATTGTACAAGTACAGACAGAGACAATGAAATGCAGTTCGACATCTAACCAGAAGTGCAAAAAAACAGTAAAGTGCAGAGTATGTACATATCCATACTGGAATACATAACAAATAAGATATGAACAGTAAGAACAGAGTTACTACAAGTAATGCTAGTTGTAAATATTATATACATAACAAGGTATGATGTAAGATATGTATAGTTTAGACCAGTGGTTCTCAACCGGTGGGGGGGGCGCGGACACTCTCCCGGGGGGGCGCAGGTTAAAAAAGGAGGACAAATACGCGTCCGGCTTTTCAAAGCCCTGTCCGGCGTGTATTTGTCCTCCTTTTTGAACCCCCCCCCCCGTCGGCCGTAGGTCCGCGGTGTCCAACACGTTCTCATCCCAACTCGTAATATACCGACGATTTGTCACGCCCCTAGACGGTCTGACACTGACGCAAAAGGTACCCTCCCGCGTCTGTGTGAAACGATCTGGGTTCTCATAAACCCGTTCGCGTTGGTAAGAGACGAGCAGAGTCTACAGCGTCTGCAGTCTACTGTGAAACAATTCACTCCAAAAAGGGTTATGGTTATGGTTAGGGTTAGCGTAATCTAGGGTTAGGGTTAGGCAGTAGACTCTGCTCGTCTCTTACCACCGCGAACGGGTTTATGAGAACCCAGATCGTTTCACACAGACGCGGGAGGGAACCTTTTGCGTCAGTATCAGACGTCTAGGGGCGTGACAAATCGTCGGTATATTACGAGTTGGGATGAGAACGGGCTCCGGTGTGTTACTATTGCGGGCACCCCCCTCCCCGTCGGTCGTAGGTCCGCGGTGTGTTACTATTGCGCGCACCCTCCCCCCCCCCCCCCCCCCCCCGTCAACAATGGGGGGGGGGGGGGGGGGGGCGACTGCAATGAACCAGTTTTGGGGGGGCCCAGCCTGAAAAAGGTTGAGAACCCCTGGTTTAGACAGTGGTATGAATATACTGTATGACTATGCTTTTGGATTACTTATTGAAAATGATTATGGAAGAAAAAGAGACTGAGATGTATAGGGAAAAAGATACACTAGGCTATAAGACTAAGTGATTAAGAGAACATTACTTGTTTATAGTTAAGATATGTTGCAATTAAGTAACTTCAAAAATATGATTTAGAATATAAATTAGTTAAAGAACATGATATTGTATAATATTAACTGCAGCTTTTTAGTAGCTGACAGAGATGCAGTCAGTGAAATAAAGATCACATGTTGCTTCTGGTTCCAAGGTCAAGGTTGAAGCACAGGGGAGATCGCGCCTTTGCAGTTGTAGCCTCCAAACTCTGGAACGAGTTGCCTCTGCATGTTAAGCTGGCCCTACACTGCCTGTTTTTAAATCCTGTCTTAAAACACATTTCTATTTATTGGCTTTTAATTTAGTATGAGAGTTGCCTTTCTTTTCCTTATGCTCTTATGATTTTTATTATTGTATTGCCCTTTTGGCTTTTGGTTTTTGTGTTTCTTGGTTTCATGCTTTTTGCTATTTTGATTGTACAGCACTTTGGTCAACTGTTGTTATTTATTATAAATGTGCTTTATGAATACATTTGAATTGGATTGGACCCTCTGGGTGATTATATGGCCTGTTTGGTCAAGGAGTATGCCTTCTATTATTGTGAGGGTGTAATTAGCATGTTGGTTGTACTCATATTCACCAAATCGCTTTACATATAGTTTTTCTATTCTGAACAATATGTAAGGCAAGCAAGGCTATGTCTTAGTTATTTAGAAGGAGAAATGCTCTGAAATTAATCTAGGACGTATATTAAATGTAGTTAATCAAATGTATTATTTGTGTTGCATTCAAAAATATTTAGGAATCACATTCTTTGGTAAAATTATGTTCGTGCAAATATCATCTTTTTCTTATGGGAAAGTATAGATGGTTAAATTAAAGTGTTTGAAAACTTTTAACCAACAACATATTAGTACTTGCTAACAGACTGTTATTTGCGCACTTAAATCCCGCTAATCCTGTGAGTGAGTTCTCAATATGGGAACAATATTTTCTACAGCTTTATCCCACATTGGGCAATTAGTTGTATTGCCGACATAGTTACGGAAAGGCATTAGATACACACAAGGCATACTGTCATCATTAAGTGCTTCATCTGGGACTCATTAACATCAGTGATCATGCTATACTGTTAGCCTCATTAGCTAATATGAATGAAGGGATAACCTCTAATCTAATTCCAATTCAACCGTATCCATTTAAAAACTTTAAATATATATATATATATATATATATATATATATATATATATATATATATATATATATATATATATATATATATATATATATATATATATACTACACTTGTGTATGCATGTGTGAAAGTATGTTTCTATGTGTACATATATATGTGCATGTGTGTACATGTACATATGTATCTATACATATGGCTAAGAGAAGCCATGTAAGTCTTTATGAATAGAATGAACTACTGCAGGTAACTACTGGGTGGGCTCTCCACTCAAGGCCTTGATATACTTACAACAAACTCATAATTGGCCTGTTTGCGTAGGCTGTTGGACAGCTGTTGAATATGGCAATTTCGGGAGGGTACAATATAATAATTGCAGTGTGTGCTGTTTGTTTAATGACGCCGGGAGTTTCCTACCATCTTCCTAACATCTCTGTGTCCTTGGAGTCCCTGTCATACAAATGTGCATAATCCCTCTTGCGCATAAAGTCTTGCTTCAAACGGGTTCATCTTAAAATAAACAGAGACTGGGACACAATAGTCCACATTTTACATATACCAAATACCACAATATTTAGAGATACCAGGAGCTGAAGCTGAGCTGAAGTACACCTGGTGCAACAGAGGTCACTGTTGAGCCCTCTGGGGATGTTCTGGGCTTGTCAATGAAACATCTGTGAAGGAGGGGGCCCACCTGATTACCCAAATTAAGTAAATACCCCGACCCCCCTCAAGACATCATAACTCAAGAAAGTGCTGATTACTATAAGATTGTTTACAACTTAAAATCAAATCCTATGAGCTCAAATTAAATACCCCAAAAACATCTAAATGTAGATAACCAATGAGATGCATTGGTATCAACTGAGAAGGGATGACGACATTAGTTATCTCATTCTCTTTATTCATTGGGTTATGTTGTATATATTGCGCCCTGCGGGGTGTCATCCCAGAACACTAGGTGTTCATGAAAAAGGGCAAGTCGAGTGTCACTTTTTTTCTGGAACTGTGTTGATTTTCTGGAACTACGACATCATTTGACTGTCTAACAAACATCTTGTTTTTTCCTCAATATAGAATTTGACCATGATCAAAAAGGAAGTTTAGGTATTGGCGCACGATTGTGTATTTGCATACAATAGATCAATATACACTATACATACTATAAATATATATATATATATATCAATGTGTTACCATGGCTTATAACAACTCAACACAATCTGATGGTGCTCCTTCTTCATTGCAAATTAACCATTACAGGGTCATATTGGTAGAGATCCTGATTACAATTTTTCTGTACCTCAACTGTCTGCTCCTGACAAGCTTTTTTAAGAAGGAGGTCTTTCACAGAAGCATGCGCTACATCTTCTTCGTCTTTACCCTGATGTCAGACAGCCTGTACCTATTGGTGACCAATGTTCTGCTACTCATGTCCTTCTTTCATGCTTTCATGCAAGTTTGGCTCTGTGTTTTCCTCATCATAGTATTGTCTATGTTCAATTTTGTCTTCCCTATAACACTGACAGCGATGACCCTGGAGCGTTATGTGGCCATCTGCATGCCAATGCGTCACGGGGCCTTATGCACCCCGCGCAGTGCTCTGCACTGTATTCTGATCATCCACACTATCAGCTCTATACCAATCAGCATCATTGTCTCAATCTACTTTGCCTCTGTGCCTCACAGTATCTACATGGAGGATAGGATGTGCAGGATTGAAATGCTCATGATTCACAAATGGCAGAGTTATCTCTTTTTAGCTGCAAACCAGTTATACTTCGTCATCATGTTTGTCATCATTGTATTCTGTTATATTGAAATCACAAAAGCAGCCAGGAAAGCATCAGGAGAGACTAAGAAATCCACAGGGAAGGGACTCAGAACGGTACTTCTTCATGGTTTTCAGCTCATTCTCTGCCTTGCCAGGCTATGGTGCCCTTTTGTTGAAGCTGCTATGCTGCAGATTGATTTACTTTTATACAATAATTTGAGATACTTCAATTACATAATGTTTACTCTTGCCCCGAGATGTCTAAGTTCCCTTGTTTATGGCCTCAGGGACAGAAAGTTCTTTCTAATGATGAAATATTATGCTGTCTTTGGCTTGAGTTACAAATCACCTCCTGTATTGGCTGATTGAAAAAATTAAGAAGAAAAATGAATGCAAAAAACGTGCTCCCTAAATATTTAAATGACAAACAACATTTTTTAAATAAAGAGCAAAATGTTACTGAATTGTTACTGAAGGTGTGTGAACTTAGGTTCAGTAAAAGATCTTTGAATTTTAGATTGGATGTCCTTTAGGGTACGGTAACTCTTTCATACAATACATTACAGCCTGATTTAAGTTATTTTTTTAATCTTCTAACTCAATCTTCTGACTGTTCTGCATCTGCAATACTTGGCTGCAGGTAAACTAATCTTTGCTGAGATGGGCAGTGTTCATCTATTCCACAATTGTGGACTAGATGTCCAGTGTTTGTTTTAAAGTGTTTGGCCCCAGCAGTATTGATCACTGACATAAACCTTGGGTAAACACCAGATGAGGCCACAGGAAGCTTCTCCCGACAGTGAAGCTGTATTCCAACCAAAAGGCAAAGTTAGGTTGTCCAATTAAGGGCCAATTAGGGAGCCTGATGTTAAAAATCAGCCAGCCTGTTAGTTACTAAGCACAGGAACGTCTACACGATACACAGGGATCGCCCAAAATATATCCCTGTAATACATTCCAACAAGTAATTCACATGATTCCATACAAAACATAGGACTACGGCAAGGAGTGACTGGGTATTTATTCTTGAGCCATTGTGAGCATGTCTGTCTATTTGTGCTATTGTATGCGTGCGTGCGTGTGTGTTGAGGTGTGTGTGTGTGTATCCTTAATTGGTGTGCCTGTTAACATGTCTCATTTAATGCATTGATTAATGTACCAAGAAAGAAATGCTAAATAAATGTAAATGAATCTGAACCTTACAATGTGTCGTTATTATATGATCATTGAAAAATGACTGCGAATATATAGAGAAAAGCAATTATATTCGATTAGATTAAACATTATTGTCATTGTACAAGTACAGACAGAGACAATGAAATTCAGTTTGACATCTAACCAGAAGTGCAAAAAAACAGTAAAGTGCAGAGTACGTACATATCCATACTGGAATATATAACAAATAAGATATGAACAGTAAGAACAGAGTTACTACAAGTAATGCTAGTTGTAAATGTTATATAGAAAATTAGCTATGAGGTATGATACGAATATGGTAAATACACTATGGACAAGATATGTATAGTTTAGACATTGGTATGAATATATGACTATGCTTTTGAATTACTAATTGAAAATGATTATGGAAGACAAAGAGACTGACATGTATAGGGAAAAAGATACACTAGGCTATATGACTACGTGATTAAGAGAACATTACTTGTGTATAGTTAAGATATGTTGCAATTAAGTAAAATCAAAAATATGACACAGAATATAAATTAGTTAAAGAACTTAATATTGTGTAATATTAACTACAGCTTTTTAGTAGCTGACAGAGTTGCAGTCAGTAAAATAAAGGTCACAAGTGGCTTCTGGTTCCAAGGTCAAGGTTGAAGCACAGGGGAGATCGCGCCTTTGCAGTTGTAGCCCCCCCAACTCTGGAACAAGTTGCCTTTGCATGTGAGGCTGGCCCTACGCTGCCTGTTTTTAAATCCAGTCTTAAAACACATTTCTATTCCTTGGCTTGTAATTTAGTATGAGAGTTGCCTTTCTTTTTCTTATGCTCTTATGGTTTTTATTATTTTATTGCCCTTTTGGCTTTTAAACTGGTTTTTGTGGTTTTATTGTGTTGGTTTCATGCTTTTTGCTATTTTGATTGTACAACACTTTGGTCAACTGTTGTTATTTATTATAAATGTGCTTTATGAATATATTTTTGGATTGGATTGGACCCTCTGGGTGATTATAAGGTCTTTTTGGTCAAGGAGTATGCCTTCTATTAGTGTGAGGGTGTAATTAGTATGTTGTTTGTATATATTCACCACATCACTTTACATTGTACATAACAATTTGTAAGGCAAGCAAGGCTCTGTGTTAGCTATGCAGCAAGAGACATGCTCTGAAAGTAATCTGGGACGTATATAAAATGTAGTAAAACAAATGTATTATTTGTGTAGCATTCAAAAATATTCAGGAATCACATTCTTTGGTAAAATGATGTCTGTGCAAATGTCATCTTTTTTTACGTGAAAAGTATAGATGATTAAATTAAAGTGTTTGAAAACTTTCGACTAACAACATATTTGTACTTGCTAGCAGACTGTTATTTGTGACTTAGGTCCCACTAATCCTGTGAGTGAGTTCTCAATATGGGAACAATATTTTCTACAGCTTTGTCCCACATTAGGCAATTAGTTGTATTGTTGATATAGTTATGGAAAGACATTAGAGATACACACAAGGCATACTGTCATCATTAAGTGCTTCATCTGGGATGCATTAACATCAATGATCATGCTATGCTGTTAGCCTCAATAGCTAATATGAATGAAGGGATAACCTGTAATCTAATTCCAATTCAACTGCACCCATTTAAAAACATTAAAAAAAATTAAAAAAAATTATATATATATATATATATATATATATATATATATATATATATTATATATATACTACACTTGTGTATGCATGTGTGAAAGTATGTTTCTATGTGTACATATATATATGTTCATGTGTGTACATGTACATATGTATATATCTATACGTATGGCTAAGAGAAGCCATGTAAGTCTTTAAGAATAGAATGAACTACTGCAGGTAAGTAACTACTGGGTGGGCTCTCCACTTAAGGCCTCGATATACTTACACCGAACTCAAAATTGGCCTGTTCGCATAGGCTGTGGAACTGCTGTTGAATAATATAATAATTGCAATGTGTGTGCTGTTTAATGACGCCAGGAGTTTCCTAATTCCTACCATCTTCCTAACATCTCTGTGTCCTTCTAGTCCCTGTCATACAAATGTGCATAATCCCTCTTGGGCATAAAGTCTTGCTTCAAACAGGTTCATCTTAAAATAAACAGAGACTGGGACACAATAGTCCACATTTTACAGATACCAAATATTTAGAGATACCAGGAGCTGAAGCTGAGCTGAAGTACACCTGGTGCAACAGAGGTCACTGTTGAGCCCTCTGGGGATGTTCTGGGCTTGTCAATGAAACATCTGTGAAGGAGGGGGCCCACCTGATTACCCAAATTAAGTAAATACCCCGACCCCCCTCAAGACATCATAACTCAAGAAAGTGCTGATTACTATAAGTTTATTTAAAACTTAAAATCAATTTTTTAAGCTAAACTGACATACCCCAATTAAGCTCACTTAAGCTCAACTGACATACCCCAATAACATCTAAATTTAGATAGCCAATGAGATGCATTGGTGTCAACTTAGAAGGGATGACGACATTGGACTGTTAGTTATCTCATTCTCTCTATTCATTGGGTTGTATTTATATATCGCCCTGCAGGGTGTCATCCCAGAACACTAGGTGTTCATGAAAAAGTGCAAGTCGTGTGTCATTTTTTTTTTGGAACTGTGTGCTTTTCTGGCATTATGACATCATCCAGGTACTCCGACATGTAACTTCAAGTGGACTGTCTCACAAACGTCTTGTTTTTTCCTCAATATAGAATTTGACCATGATCAAAAAGGAAGTTTAGGTATTGGCACACAATTGTGTATTTGCATACAATAGAGCAATATACACTATACAGTATATATATATATATATATATATATACAGTATATATATATATATATGTTACCATGGCTTATAACAACTCAACACAATATGATGGTGCTCCTTTTTCATTGCGAAAGATCAATCACCAGGTCATAGTGGTACAGATCCTGATCATAATTTTTCTGTACCTCAACTGTCTGCTCCTGACAAGCTTTTTCAAGAAGGAGATCTTTCGCAATAGCATGCGCTACATCTTCTTTGCCTTTACTTTGATGTCAGACTGCCTGTACCTATTGGTGACCAATGTTCTGCTAATCATGTCCTTCTTTAATATTTTCATGCAAATTTGGCTCTGTATTTTCCTCATCATAGTATCGTCTGTGTTCAATTTTGTCTTTCCTATAATACTGACAGCGATGACCCTGGAGCGTTATGTGGCCATCTGCATGCCAATGCGTCATGGGGCCTTATGCACCCCACGCAGTGCTCTGCACTGTATTCTGATCATCCACACTATCAGCTCTATACCAATCAGCATCATTGTCTCAATCTACTTTGCCTCTGTGCCTCACAGTATATACATGGAGGATAGGATATGCAAGATTGAAATGCTCATGATTCACAAATGGCAGAGTTATCTCTTTTTAGCTGCAAACCAGTTATACTTCATCATCATGTTTGTCATCATTGTGTTCTGTTATATTGAAATCACAAAAGCAGCCAGGAAAGCATCGGGAGAGACTAAGACATCCACAGGGAAGGGACTCAGAACGGTACTTCTTCATGGTTTTCAGCTCATTCTCTGCCTTGCCGTGCTATGGTGCCCTTTTGTTGAAGCTGCTGTGCTGCAGATTGATTTACTTTTATACATTAATGTGAGATACTTCAATTACATCATTTTTACTCTTGCCCCGAGATGTCTAAGTTCCCTTGTTTATGGCCTCAGGGACAGAAAGTTCTTTCTAATGTTGAAATATTATGCTGTCTTTGGTTTGTGTTACAAATCACCTCCTGTATTGGGTGATTGAAAAAATGAAGAAGAAAAAATAAATGCAACAAAAAGTGCTCCCTGAATATTTAAATGTCAAACAGCATTTCTTAAATAAAGAGCAATATGTTACTGAACTGTTACTGAAGGTGTGTGAACTTAGGATCAGAAAAAATGATTGAATTTCAGATTGGATGTCTTTTAGGGTAAGGTAACTTTTTCAAACAATACATTACTGCCCGATTTAACTTAATTTTTCAATCCTCTGACTCAATATTCTGATAATTTCTGTTCATTAAATATTTGGCAATAGCATCTGCAATACTTGGCTGCAGGTAATAATCTTTGCTGAGATGGGCAGTGTTTGTTTTGCAGTGTTTCGCCCCAGCAGTACTGATTACTGACATAGGCTTTGGGTAAACACCAGATGAGGCCCCAGGAAGCTTCTCCCGATAGTGAAGCTGTTTACCAATCAAAAGGCAAAGTTAAGTTGTAAAATTAAGGGCCAATTGGGGAGCCTGATGTTCAAAATCAGCCAGCCTGTTAGTTACTAAGCACAGGGACCTCTATCAAACGATACACGGGGATTGCCCAAAATATATCCCTGTAACACATTACAACGAAGTAATTCACAAGATTCCATACAAAACAAAGGGATATGTATTCTTAAGCCATTGTGAGAATGTCTGTCTGATTGTGTGTGTGTGTGTGTGTGTGTGTGTGTGTGTGTGTATGTGTATCCTTAATTAGTGTGCCAGTTAACATGTCTCATTTATTGCACTGATTAATGTACCAACAAAGAAATGCAAAATAAACGTAACTTAATCTGAACCTTACAATGTGTCATTATTATATGATCATTGAAAAATGACTGCGAATGTATAGAGAAAAGTCCCTGTAATCTTTTCCCGGCACTCGGGTGTATGGCATAATGTATAGTATAATAGCAATTCTATTAGATTAGATTAAACTTTATTGTCTGTCATGGCCACAGTTGTGGTGCTGTGTGTTCTCCCTCTGTGTCGGCTACACCCCTGTCTGTATCTGTGCTTTGCCTGCCACTCTCAACTGCTCACAACTGGCCTGCATCAGCTCATCAACTCCCCTTCAAATACATCTGGTTTCCCTGCAGTCATCGCCAGATCGTACTTCGATACACCGTGGTAGTTAGTCGTACCTGGCTCCAGCATATACACTTTCCAGTAGTTCTCCTGTTGAAATCTCGTGCCTCACCTTTGTTCTCTTTGCTTATAGTTTGGGGATCTACACCTCCAGCCTGCCTGCTTCACTCCCTCCAGCCTGATGCGCCCCACTCTCCAACCTGCCTCCTGCCTCACTCCTGGTTACCAAATAAACCTGTTCAACTTCACTACAACTCCTGTACTGTCTCTGTGTTCTGCTCTTGGGTACAGCAGCTATCGCTGCCCCCACATTGTCATTGTAGCCTGATGCGCCCCACTCTCCAACCTGCCTCCTGCCTCACTCCTGGTTACCAAATAAACCTGTTCAACTTCACTACAACTCCTGTACTGTCTCTGTGTTCTGCTCTTGGGTCCAGCAGCTATCGCTGCCCCCACATTGTCATTGTACAAGTACAGACAGAGACAATGAAATGCAGTTCGACATCTAACCAGAAGTGCAAAAAAACAGTAAAGTGCAGAGTATGTACATATCCATACTGGAATATATAACAAATAAGATATGAACAGTAAGAACAGAGTTACTACAAGTAATGCTAGTTGGAAATGTTATATATAAAATTAGCTATGAGGTATGATAAGAATATGGTAAATACACTATGGACATGGATATGTATAGTTTAGACATTGGTATGAATATATGACTATGCTTTTGAATTACTAATTGAAAATGATTATGGAAGACAAAGAGACTGAGATGTATAGGGAAAAAGATACACTAGGCTATATGACTACGTGATTAAGAGAACATTACTTGTGTATAGTTAAGATATGTTGCAATTAATTAAAATCAAAAATATGATATAGCAGTGTTTCCCCTAGAAATTTTTCCAGCAGTGGTGCTGTTACGTAACGGAGGCAAGCCGCACGCGGCGGCGCGCAGGGGTCTGGGGGCATTCACCTCCGGAAGATTTTTTTTTTTAATAACCCCTTAAACCATAACTTCTGGCAAGTTTTGTGGATAGAAATGGACATTTTGAGACAAATATGATATACCATCAACAGATTTAATATTGGAGCACGTACCTTGAACTGGTCAGAAACAGAAATCTTGATTTTATAATTTTAGACAGGATTACTCATGTTTTTCTTTTGTGTTAATTTTAAGCTTTTATTTACATTATTGGTAGAAATTGATTGGGGCAAAAATATTGAAAATGTTGTCAGGGGAAATGAACCCAAAAACAACACTATGCTCCAACACTATATTTCATCACATGAATAAAGTTGATTGTGCTGCCTTCAAATGTACTAACTCCATATAAAAAAGAAAAGAATTTTACGGCTACAGTAACGGTGATTTGACGCGTCATCAAATCACCGGAAGAAAAATGCAGGACTACAAGTTATGAACGTTCTGAATGTGAATCTTCAGGAGAGCAGCCCTCTCGGACACACACACACACAGGGGTTGAAATAAGGCTGTTTTACTCGCCAAATGCGAGTCATTTTTGTATTTGTCGAGTAATTTATGAAGACCACTCGCCACTCTGGCGAGTAGGCCTAATCTAAGAATTCGCCGCGATTGCCGCGGACCCGCCAGCAACGGACCCGCTAGCCGCGGACCCGACCGCGCAGCACCCACCGCCGTCTACAATCGCTGTTACCGCTGTTTTATTATCATCCGCACTCCCACACCGTCACCGGGGCTTCATAGTAATGTGTCCGAATAGAGCAGCCATCTCGGACACACACATGCTGTTACCGCTGTAACATGCTGTTGCGATTGTAGACGCCGGTGGGTGCTGCGCGGTCGGGTCCGCGGCTAGTGGGTCCGTTGCTGGCGGGTCCGCGGCAATCGCGGCGAATTCTTAGATTAGGCCTACTCGCCAGAGTGGCGAGTGGTCTTCATAAATTACTCGACAAATACAAAAATGACTCGCATTTGGCGAGTAAAACAGCCTTATTTCAACCCCTGTGTGTGTGTGTGTCCGAGAGGGCTGCTCTCCTGAAGATTCACATTCAGAACGTTCATAACTTGTAGTCCTGCATTTTTCTTCCGGTGATTTGATGACGCGTCAAATCACCGTTACTGTAGCCGTTAAATTCTTTTCTTTTTTATATGGAGTTAGTACATTTGATGGCAGCACAATCAACTTTATTCATGTGATGAAATATAGTGTTGGAGCATAGTGTTGTTTTTGGGTTAATTTCCCCTTTAACGCTTGGCAATTTCAAGATGACGTTGTAGTTGTGCTAAATACCGATCATGTGAAGATTTTTGCAGTGGCGCTGATTTTCCAGCAGTGGCGCTGCGCCACTGCTGAATACATAGTAGGGGAAACACTGTATAGAATATAAATTAGTTACAGAACTTAATATTGTGTAATATTTACTACAGCTTGTTAGTAGCTGACAGAGATGCAGTCAGTGAAATAAAGATCACATGTTGCTTCTGGTTCCAAGGTCAAGGTTGAAGCACAGGGGAGATCACGCCTTTGCAGTTGTAGCCTCCAAACTCTGGAACGAGTTGCGTTGAGTTATTATAAATGTGCTTTATGAATATATTTTTGGATTGGATTGGACCCTCTGAGTGATTATAAGGCCTGTTTGGTCAGGGAGTATGCCTTCTATTAGTGTGAGGGTGTAATTAGTATGTTGTTTGTACTCATATTCACCATATCACTTTACACTTTACATATAGTTTTTCTAATCTGTAACAATATGTAAGGCAAGCAAGGCTATGTGTTAGTTATGCAGAAGGAGAAAAGCTCTGAAAGTAATCTGGGACATATATTAAATGTTGTAAAACAAATGTATTATTTGTGTTGCATTCAAAAATATTTAGGAATCACATTATTTGGAAACCTATTTGTTCATGCAAATGTCCTCTTTTTCTTATGGGAAAAGTATAGATGGTTAAATTAAAGTGTTTGAAAACTTCTGACCAACAAGATATTAGTACTTGCTAACAGACTGTAAATTGCTCACTTAGGTCGCAGTAATCCTATGAGTGAGTTCTCAATATGGGAACAATATTTTCTACAGCTTTATCCCACATTGGGCAATTAGTTGTATTGCTGACATAGTTATGGAAAGACATTAGATACACACAAGGCATACTGTCATTATTAAGTGCTTCATCTGGGACTCATTAACATCAGTGATCATGCTATACCGTTAGCCTCATTAGCTAATATGAATGAAGGGATAACCTTTAATCTAATTCCAATTCAACCGTATCCATTTAAAAACTTTAAAAAAATAATAATAATAATAAAAATAAAATTATATATATATATATATATACGTATATATATTGTGGTACCCCGGCCCCGTAGTGTCCCCTTCCCCCGAATCAAGACAAGTCTTTGAAACAGAAAAAGCCGAACAAAGGCTCATTTATTAAGTCCAACACAAAAAAACCGGGTAGCCTCTCACTCCGTATGAAAACTATAACTTAAAGTATGGGCTCCGTGAGCCTCGGCCGGTCTCCCGTCCTCTCTCCCCCGCGGTCCCGGTCCGGGTGCGCGGCGGCTAGTCCACTTGGCCAGTCTGCCCGGGGAATGGGCCGTCCAGTAGAGGAACCCCGGTCCTGTCTGTCACTCCGTACTGCAACGACATGGGTCACTCGAGACATAACTTCATTTCGTCCTTTTATGCTCACCTGCAGTTGTTCACCTTCCTCCTGCGCAGGTGTTTCCAATCGCTCTGAGTGGTGCCCAGCTAAAGCGCTCCACAGCGCCCTCTGGGGAAACCAGGTGGTAAACCCCCTGTATGACCTGTCCCCTGGGCTTCCAGGGCCTCTGTGTACGGGCCGGGTTGCCACACTCCTCCACCCTTTGATGAAGGCCCGGGGCACCTCTGACTGCCCAGAGGCATGCGTCCCGTCGGGACAGGGCATCCGCGTTGGCGTGCTCCCTCCCTGGTCTGTGGTCCACTTTGAAGCGGTAGTCCTGCAGTGCCAGAAACCACCTTGTTACCCTGGCATTGGTGTCTTTGGCGGTGGCCATCCACTTGAGTGGGGCGTGGTCTGTAACTAGGGTGAATTCCCTCCCCAGGAGGTAGTACCGCAGCTTGTCCACTGCCCATTTGATGGCCAGGGCCTCCTTCTCCACGGTGGAGTAATTCTGTTCATTTGGAAGGAGTTTCCGGCTGATGTACGTCACTGGATGTTCCTCAGAGTCCCGGACCTGTGAGAGGACCGCCCCGAGGCCCACCTCTGAGGCGTCGGAGTGGACTATTAGGGGCAGAGTAAAGTCAGGGGTTAGTAGGATGGGCGCGGAGCAGAGGGCTTGCTTAAGGAGCCTGAATGCGCCCTCTGCTGCCTCCGCCCATGTTACCCGGTCGGGCAGAGCCTTCCGCGTTAAGTCGTGGAGGGGGCTTGCCAGTGTGGCGAAACCGGGAATGAACCTTTGATAATACCCTACTAGTCCTAGGAAAGATTTTACCTGTTTCTTGGTGGTGGGGCGGGGCCAGTCCAAGATGGTCTTAATCTTTGCTTCCTGGGGTCGGACGTTCCCGCGTCCGACTCTGTAGCCCAGGTAGGAGGTCTCCTCTAGGCCCAGGTGACACTTGGCTGGGTTGGCCGTGAGGCCGGCCTTCCTCAGCTCCCCAAGGACCGCCCGTAGGTGTCGCAGGTGGATGTCCCAGCTGGCACTATGGATGATAATGTCATCAATGTAGGCCGCGGCGTAGGCCTGGTGAGGTCGCAGGAGACGGTCCATCATGCGCTGGAAGGTGGCGGGGGCACCATGTACGCCGAAGGGGAGTACCGTGTACTGATATAGCCCCCCCGGGGGTCACAAACGCCGTCTTCTCCCGGGCGGTTTTGGTGAGGGGGACCTGCCAATATCCCTTGGTGAGGTCGAGGGTGGTGAGGTATCGAGCGGGGCCGAGCCGCTCTATTAGCTCATCGACCCGAGGCATGGGGTAAGCATCGAATTCCGAGACCTCGTTCAGTCTCCTGAAGTCATTACAGAACCTGAAGGAGCCATCTGGCTTCGGGACCAGGACGACTGGGCTGGCCCAGGCGCTGTGGGACTCCTCGATCACCCGGAGCTGGAGCATCTTGGCGACCTCTGCTCGTATGGCGACCCGACGGGCCTCTGGAACCCGGTACGGTGGTACGCGCACCGTGACGCCTGCTGCTGTTCTGATGTCGTGTTGAGCGACCGTCGTTCTCCCGGGTACCTCCGAAAACACGTCCTGATGCTGCAACACAACATCGCGGAGGTCCTGTTTCTGGGCAGGGCTGAGGTCGTCTCCCATCGGGACTTCCGGTACGGCTTTCCGGGCGGCCAGGACCAAGGGAGCTGGACTTGGAGGAGTTGTCCCAACCCTCCACGGTTTGAGGAGGTTAACATGGTACAACTGGGTGGGTTTACGCCTCCCCGGCTGCCTCACCTGGTAGTTCACCTCCCCAACCCGGTCAACCACCTCGTATGGTCCCTGCCACTTGGCCAGAAACCTACATTCCGCTGTAGGAATGAGGACCAGGACCAACTCACCCGGCTGGAAGAGGCGCAGCTGTGCCCCCCGGTTGTAGGTCCGGGCCTGGGCCTGCTGTGCGTTGTGAAGGTGTTCGCGGACTATGGGCCAGACCTGAGCCATTCTCTCCTGCACCTGTTCGACGTGGTCCACCATGGTACGATGTGGGGAGGGTTGGCTTTCCCAAGCCTCTTTTGCTAGGTCCAGTAGTCCCCTTGGCCGCCGTCCATATAACAGTTCAAATGGGGAGAACCCGGTGGAGGCCTGGGGTACCTCGCGAACCGCGAAGAGGACGTGGGGAAGGAGCTGGTCCCAGTTCTTCCCATCCACCTCCATGGCCTTCTTCAGCATCTGCTTCAGAGTTTTGTTGAACCTCTCAACGAGCCCGTCCGTCTGGGGGTGATACACTGACGTCCTCAGCTGCTTCACCTGCAGGAGACTAAGCAGTTCCTTTAATACGCGTGACATAAAACATGACCCCTGGTCTGTTAAAATCTCCTTTGCTATCCCCACCCGGCTAAAAAGCAGCATTAGCTCCCGGGCTACTGCCTTAGCGGTGGCGGTGCGGAGGGGTAGTGCTTCAGGGTAGCGGGTCGCATAGTCTACCATGACCAGGATGTACCGATGACCCCGGCTGGTCTTAGGGAGAGGCCCCACAATGTCTAGTGCCAGCCGGTCAAATGGTACCTCTATAATGGGCATCGGGATCAACGGACTTCGGGTTGAGGGTCTCGGGGCAGTGCGCTGGCACTCCGGACACGCCTGACAATACTCGGTAACGTCTTTTTTTATCCCGGGCCAGTAGAATCGGGCTAGGATCCTATCCCTCGTTTTGTCCATGCCTAGGTGGGCCCCTAAGACGTGCGTGTGTGCCATGAAGAGGACCTTACTGACATATGGCCGAGGTACTACCAGTTGCTCTGTCACTGCTCCCCCCCCCTCTACTACCCGGTATAGTAGGCCCGACCTGGTACAGAAATGTGGGTGAGGTAGGGTACTCACCGAGTCCCTGGCCTGGCCGTCGTGGGAGAGGACGTGACTCCAGGCGTGTTTCAGGGTGTCGTCCTGTAGTTGGGCGGTGGCGAACCGTCCGGGCTGGTCCTCTCCCCTCCCGGTAGGGGGAAAGTCAGAGAGCTCCGTAAGGGGGGAACTCTCCGTCTCCCCGAGAACGGCGGACTTCTCGGACGCCGTCATGGTGTCTGGGGTTCCTGATCGGTCCGGACAGGGAGCCCCACCGATCGGGCGGGCTGGGGTGCCTGGTGGGGTGGGACCGTCCCTCCCGCTGCCGTCTCCCTCTCCCGATGTCTCGGCTGGGGAGGAGTGGGCCGCCCGAGCTCCGTAGGCGTGCCGAACGGGTCGGCCGCGTCGCCTCGGCTGGGGTCGTGGCGGTCTGGAACCGGGTTCGGCGATCCATAGCCGGTTGAAGATGGGGCAGTCTCTCCCAATCAGTAGGGGCACGGGAAGGTTGGGTACGATTCCTGCCCTTACTGTGAAGGCCCCTCGGGGGGTCCGTACCACCACCTGGCACGTGGCATACGTGCGGGTGTCCCCATGTATGCAGGCAACCTCAATGGGCTCCCCCGGCCTGCCTACGGCTAGGTCAGGCCGCAGGAGCGTGACGACACTCCCCGTGTCAATGAGGGCCTGAGTGTCCTGGTCGCCCACCCGAGCCGGGATGGTTGGACCTCCGGCCTCCTGATGTGCCCAACAGGTGGTGAGGAGGCATGGTCCGGGTCGCCCTTCACCAGCGAAGGCCGAGGGCATAGAAACGTCCCTGTTCTCCGGGCACTGGCGAGCGAGGTGGCCTGTCTGGCCACAGCTAAAGCAGCGCCATTCCTCTCTCACTTCCGGTGGGTGTGTCTGGGGTCTCGGCGGGGCTACCCGTCGAGGTGGCTCCGTTCCCCGTCTGTCCCTCCGGGTCTCGACAGGCCGGGCCGGTGTCTGGGCGCCGCCGCTAAGCTGTTGGGCAACCTGCCAGTTCTCTATGGAGTCAGAATAGTGTCATAATTCAAACCTGAAAAAAAAGGTTTCAAAGGCTTGTAAGTCTGTGTTTGAAAACTCAACACCTTGTAAAAAAGGTTTTGCACCACTGAAAAAAGAGATTATAGCCTGAAAAAAAAAGTCAAACATCTGCAAACATGATTTTGTGTTCTATTTTATCTTCTTCATCATTTTCACCAACACATTTTCAAAGCTAAAATGTTTTCACAAACACATTTTCAAAGTTTAAAAATGTTCACCAGCGCATTTGCAGAGTTTCAAATCTGACACTGTTCTAACAGTGTATTACTTTGTTTCCCGGTTTTGAAACCTTGTAAATGGGATTCTGCAAACAGCTGTTCAAACATTGAGAAATACGTTTTGAAAGGTTGAATATTTATTTTTAAAAACTTGTAAAGGTGTAAATTTACACCATTGCAATGTATTTTTTCAGAACTTAATTTTCAGCACTGACTTTTCAGAGATTTGACCACACGGGCGCAAGCTTGCGAGTCACGTGATTATTGACACTGTTCTGACGCCGTTCGTTTTGAAACTCCTTTAGCGTCAAAGGTCTGAAAACGTGGTTCTGAAAAAAAGGGAAAAAAAACCTTCCTGGGGGCGGGACCATCTTGCTCTAAACCTATTGGTTGCTCTCTGCTGAGGCACAGTCCAATCACATGCGCCGTTGACCGGGCTGTGCGGGATTGACAGTGCTCTGCCGATGACAAGAATAACAAGCGACTTGCGTGGTTGATTTTGCTGTCTATTTTCTGGAACCATGGCTGGTAGACAGGCGAGCAATTTTATTCTGTATTGTTTGCGTTCTAACCACCCGCGAGCCTCCTGCGGCTCGCCAAGCTGTAATTTGCAACACGTTCTCATCCCAACTCGTAATATACCGACGGTTTGTCACGCCCCTAGACGTGATACTGGCGCAAAATGTACCCTCCCGCGTCTGTGTGAAACGATCTGTGTGAAACAATCTCATAAACCCGTTCGCGGTGGTAAGAGACGAGCAGAGTCTACAGCGTCCGCTCGCAGAGCAGAGTCTACAGCGTCCGCAGTCTACTGTGAAACAATTCACTCCATAAAGGGTCAGGGTTATGGTTAGGGTTATGGTTAGCGTAATCTATCACCGTGACCGGGTTATTATTGGAGTGAATGGACTCTGTAGACTCTGCTGGTCTCTTACCACCGCGAACCCCCGTTTCACGATCTGGTAGAGTCTTTGCCAGCTTCAAAGCAATGAATAACCTACATCAGCGGGTGCTGTGTATGGATCACAAGTTCCGAGTATGTTTATCTTCTCTTCATATCTAATTTTAACATTTTGTGACAAATGGTCTAAATAGTTGATTTATTTAAGTATCGGAAATCGGCAAGGCTGCAATTCCCCTGGTTGGCCGTTGTTCGTCGCCATTTTGCCAGCGTTTGTTGCCCTCCAGGTATCCATGGTAGTCACGTGACCGCAAAGTATGACTATTATTTATGCCATGCGAGCCACAAATTAGTCTACAGCGTCCATTCACTCCAATAATAACCCGGTCACGGTGATAGATTACGCTAACCATAACCCTAACCATAACCATAACCCTATGGAGTGAATTGTTTCACAGTAGACTGCGGACGCTGTAGACTCTGCTCTGCGAGCGGACGCTGTAGACTCTGCTCGTCTCTTACCACCGCGAACGGGTTTATGAGATTGTTTCACACAGATCGTTTCACACAGACGCGGGAGGGTACATTTTGCGCCAGTATCACGTCTAGGGGCGTGACAAACCGTCGGTATATTACGAGTTGGGATGAGAACGTGTTGCAAATTACAGCTTGGCGAGCCGCAGGAGGCTCGCGGGTGGTTAGAACGCAAACAATACAGAATAAAATTGCTCGCCTGTCTACCAGCCATGGTTCCAGAAAATAGACAGCAAAATCAACCACGCAAGTCGCTTGTTATTCTTGTCATCGGCAGAGCACTGTCAATCCCGCACAGCCCGGTCAACGGCGCATGTGATTGGACTGTGCCTCAGCAGAGAGCAACCAATAGGTTTAGAGCAAGATGGTCCCGCCCCCAGGAAGGTTTTTTTTCCCTTTTTTTCAGAACCACGTTTTCAGACCTTTGACGCTAAAGGAGTTTCAAAACGAACGGCGTCAGAACAGTGTCAATAATCACGTGACTCGCAAGCTTGCGCCCGTGTGGTCAAATCTCTGAAAAGTCAGTGCTGAAAATTAAGTTCTGAAAAAATACATTGCAATGGTGTAAATTTACACCTTTACAAGTTTTTAAAAATAAATATTCAACCTTTCAAAACGTATTTCTCAATGTTTGAACAGCTGTTTGCAGAATCCCATTTACAAGGTTTCAAAACCGGGAAACAAAGTAATACACTGTTAGAACAGTGTCAGATTTGAAACTCTGCAAATGCGCTGGTGAACATTTTTAAACTTTGAAAATGTGTTTGTGAAAACATTTTAGCTTTGAAAATGTGTTGGTGAAAATGATGAAGAAGATAAAATAGAACACAAAATCATGTTTGCAGATGTTTGACTTTTTTTTTCAGGCTATAATCTCTTTTTTCAGTGGTGCAAAACCTTTTTTACAAGGTGTTGAGTTTTCAAACACAGACTTACAAGCCTTTGAAACCTTTTTTTTCAGGTTTGAATTATGACACTATTCTGACTCCATAGTTCTCCAGCTGGCGAATGAGTTCATCCACAGTGTTCGGGTGGTTGAGAGCGAGGGTTCTCTGGGCGTCCGGGGAAAGCTGGCGGATGGTGTTGTCCAGTAGAACCCGATCCAGAACGCTGGGGCCGTCCTCGCCGGTGAGCCACCTCCTGATAAGCCGTCCCTGCTGGGCGATCTGGGACCTCACGGCGCCCCTGGGATCGAACCGCCAGTCGTGGAACCGCTGGGCCCGGGCAGCCAGACTGTGTCCATAGTACGCCAGGACCGCCTGCTTTAGAGTGGCGTACCGACTTGCCTGTTCCGGTGTTAGATCCTGACTCGCCTGCTGGGCGGGTCCAGTGAGGAAGGGGGCCAGAATGTGGGCCCACTGTTCCTCTGGCCATCCCTCTCCCCGGGCCGTCCTCTCGAATATCTCCAGGTATGCCTCCACATCATCCTCTGGACCTAGTTTGGTTAGGCGGCTGGTGGGCGCTGAGATCGTTGAGGCGGGCACTGTGCGTATTTCCAGTCGTAGGACCGCTTGCCGGAGGAGGGCACGTTCCTCGGCAGCGTCCCTCAGTGCGGCGGCCGCGTTTGCAGCACTGTCGAGATCCTGCATTCGGGGTCGGGTGTTCCCCCAGGGGAAAAATTACCAAAAATAAAAATGAACTCCGTAGCGCGGTCAGGTAGTCCGCCTTCTCCACCATATGTGGTACCCCGGCCCCGTAGTGTCCCCTTCCCCCGAATCAAGACAAGTCTTTGAACCAGAAAAAGCCGAACAAAGGCTCATTTATTAAGTCCAACACAAAAAAACCGGGTAGCCTCTCACTCCGTATGAAAACTATAACTTAAAGTATGGGCTCCGTGAGCCTCGGCCGGTCTCCCGTCCTCTCTCCCCCGCGGTCCCGGTCCGGGTGCGCGGCGGCTAGTCCACTTGGCCAGTCTGCCCGGGGAATGGGCCGTCCAGTAGAGGAACCCCGGTCCTGTCTGTCACTCCGTACTGCAACGACATGGGTCACTCGAGACATAACTTCATTTCGTCCTTTTATGCTCACCTGCAGTTGTTCACCTTCCTCCTGCGCAGGTGTTTCCAATCGCTCTGAGTGGTGCCCAGCTAAAGCGCTCCACGGCGCCCTCTGGGGAAACCAGGTGGTAAACCCCCTGTATGACCTGTCCCCTGGGCTTCCAGGGCCTCTGTGTACGGGCCGGGTTGCCACAATATATATAAATATATATATATATATATATATATACTACACTTGTGTATGCATGTGTGAAAGTATGTTTCTATGTGTACATATATATATGTGCATGTGTGTACATGTACATATGTATCTATACATATGGCTAAGAGGAGCCATGTATGTCTTTATGAATAGAATGAACTACTGCAGGTAAGTAACGACTGGGTGGGCTCTCCACTCAAGGCCTTGATATACTTACGACAAACTCATAATTGGCCTGTTTGCGTAGGCTGTTGAAATGCTGTTGAATACAGCAATTTCGGCAGCGTACAATATAAAAATTGCGGTGTGTGGGCTGTTTAATGACGCCAGGAGTTTCCTACCATCTTCCTAACATCTCTGTGTCCTTGTAGTCCCTGTCATACAAATGTGCATAATCCCTCTTGCGCATAAAGTCTTGCTTCAAACTGGTTCATCTTAAAATAAACAGAGACTGGGACGCAATAGTCCACATTTTACAGATACCAAATATTTAGAGATACCAGGTCAGCTGAAGCTGAGCTGAAGTACACTTGGTGCGACAGAGGTCACTGTTGAGCCCTCTGGAGATGTTCTGGGCTTGAAACATCTGTGAACGAGGGGGCCCACCTGATTACCCAAATTAAGTAAATACCCCGACCTCAAGACATCATAACTCAAGAAAGAAAGTGCTGATTACTATAAGATTATATACAACTTAAAATCAAATCCTATGAGCTCAACTGACATACCCCAATAACATCTACATTTAGATAGCCAATTAGATGCAAAGGCGTCAACTTAGAAGGGATGATGACATTGGACCGTTAGTTATCTCATTCTCTCTATTCATTGGGTTGTATTTATATATCGCCCTGCAGGGTGTCATCCCAGAACACTAGGTGTTCATGAAAAAGGGCAAGTCGTGTGTCACTTTTTTTCTGGAACTGTGTTGCTTTTCTGGCATCATGACATCATCCAGGTACTCCGACATGTAACTTCAAGTGGACTGTCTCACAAACGTCTTGTTTTTTCCTCAATATAGAATTTGACCATGATCAAAAAGGAAGTTTAGGTATTGGCGCACGATTGTATATTTGCATACAATAGAGCAATATAGACTATACAGTATATATATATATATATGTTACCATGGCTTGTAACAACTCAACACAATATGATGGTGCTCCTTTTTCATTGCGAAAGATCAATCACCAGGTCATAGTGGTACAAATCCTGATCACAATTTTTCTGTACCTCAACTGTCTGCTCCTGACAAGCTTTTTCAAGAAGGAGATCTTTCGCAGAAGCATGCGCTACATCTTCTTCGCCTTCACCCTGATGTCAGACTGCCTGTACCTATTGGTGACCAATGTTCTGCTACTCATGTCCTTCTTTAATATTTTCATGCAAATTTGGCTCTGTATTTTCCTCATCATAGTATCGTCTGTGTTCAATTTTGTCTTCCCTATAACACTGACAGTGATGACCCTGGAGCGTTATGTGGCCATCTGCATGCCAATGCGTCACGGGGCCTTATGCACCCTGCGCAGCACTCTGCACTGTATTCTGATCATCCACACTATCAGCTCTATACCAATCAGCATCATTGTCTCGATCTACTTTGCCTCCGTGCCTCTCAGTATCTACATGGAGGATGCGCTGTGCTCGATTGAAATGCTCATGATTCACAGATGGCAGAGTTATCTCTTTTTAGCTGCAAACCAGTTATACTTCATCATCATGTTTGTCATCATTGTGGTCTGTTATATTCAAATCACAAAAGCAGCCAGGAAAGCATCAGGAGAGACTAAGAAATCCACAGGGAAGGGACTCAGAACGGTACTTCTTCATGGTTTTCAGCTCATTCTCTGCCTTGCCAGGTTATGGTGCCCTTTTGTTGAAGATGCTGTGCTGCAGATTGATTTACTTTTGTACATTAATGTCAGATACTTCAATTACATCATTTTTACTCTTGCCCCGAGATGTCTAAGTTCCCTTGTTTATGGCCTCAGGGACAGAAAGTTCTTTCTAATGTTGAAATATTATGCTGTCTTTGGCTTGTGTTACAAATCACCTCCTGTATTGGCTGATTGAAAAAATGAAGAAGAAAAAATGAACGCAACAAAAACGTGCTCCCTAAATATTTAAATGTCAAGCAGCATTTTTTAAATAAAGAGCAATATGTTACTGAAATGTTACTGAAGGTGTGTGAACTTAGGATCAGAAAAAAATGATTGAATTTCAGATTGGATGTCTTTTATGGTGCGGTAACGTTTTCATACAATATATTACAGCCTGATTTAACTTATTTTTCCAACCTCTGAGTCAATATTCTGATAATTTCTGGTCATTAAATATTTGGCAATGGCATCTGCAATACTTGGCTGCAGCTGCAGGTAAAACTGAGTTGGGCAGTGTCTAGTCCACTATTGTGAACTCGATGTCCAGTGTTTGCTTTGCAGTGTTTAGCCCCAGCAGTACTGATTACTGACATAGGCTTTGGGCAAAGACCAGATGAGGCCCCAGGAAGCTTCTCCCGACACTGAAGCTGTTTACCAACCAAAAGGCAAAGTTAGGTTGTCCAATTAAGGGCCAATTGGGGATCCTGATGTTCAAAATCAGCCAGCCTGTTAGTTACTAAGCACAGGGACCTCTATCAAACGATACACAGGGATTGCCCAAAATATATCCCTGTAATTACAACGAAGTAATTCACAAGATTCCATACAAAACAAAGGGATATGTATTCTTAAGTCATTGTGAGCATATCTGTCTGTTTGTGTGTGTGTGTGTGTGTGTGTGTGTGTGTGTGTGTGTGTGTGTGTGTGTGTGTGTGTGTGTGTGTGTGTGTCCTTAATTGGCGTGCCAGTTAACATGTCTCATTTAATGCACTGATTAATGTACCAACAAAGAAATGCAAAATAAACGTAAATTAATCTGAACCTTACAATGTGTCGTTATTATATGATGATTGAAAAATGACTGCCAATATATAGAAAAAAGTACTGGAAATCCTTTCCTGGCACTCGGGTGTATGGCATAATGCACAGTATAATAACGAGTATATTAGATTAGATTACATTTTATTGTCATTGTACAAGTACAGACGGAGACAACGAAATGCAGTTCGACATCAAATCAGAAGTGCAAAAAAACAGTAAAGTGCAGAGTATGAATATATGCATACTGGAATATATAACAAATAAGATATGAACAGTAAGAACAGAGTTACTACAAGTAATGCTAGTTGGAAATGTTATATAGAAAATTAGCTATGAGGTATGATAAGAATATGGTAAATACACTATGGACATGGATATGTACAGTTTAGACAGTGGTATGAATATATGATTATACTTTTGAATTACTTATTGAAAATTATTATTGAAGACAAAGAGACTGAGATGTATAGGGAAAAAGATACACTAGGCTATATGACTAAGTGATTAAGAGAACATTACTTGTTTATAGTTAAGATATGTTGCAATTAAGTAAAATCAAAAATATGATATAGAACAGTGGTTCTCAACCGGTGGGGCGCGCCCCCCTGGGGGGGCGCGGCCACTCTCCCAGGGGGGCGCGGGTTCAAAAAGGAGGACAAATACGCGTCCGGCTTTAGGCGGACTGTCCGGTTTTTCAAAGCCCTGTCCGACACCCCCCCCCCAGTCAGCCGTAGGTCCGCGGTGTGTTACTATTTGCGCGCACCCCCCCCCAGTCGGCAGTAGGTCCGCGGTGTGTTACGATTGCGCGCACCCCCCCCGTCGGCCGTAGGTCCGCGGTGGGTTTTTCAAAGCCCTGTCCGGCGTCCGGCGCAGCGTCAAGCCGGACGCGTATTTGTCCTCCTTTTTGAGAGGGGGGGGGGGGGGGTGCTGGCAGAGCAATTCGGTAGCGCGATTGTTGAGCGGGGGGGGGGGGGGGGGGCTGGCCACCACCAGGGGGTGCTGCAGCCCCCCCCGCACCCCCACTTCCCACGCCTATGCGTAGGTCCGCGGTGTGTTACTATTGTGCGCACCCCCCACCCCACCCCCCCGTCGGTCCTAGGTCTGCGGTGTGTTACTATTGCGCGCACCCCCCCGTCGCCCCCCCCCCCCGTATCTCAATCTGTATGTGTGTAATAAGATTTGTGTGTATTCACATTTGTGTGTATTCAAATTTGTGTGTGCGTAATATGATTTGTCTGTCTGTATTCACATTTGGAAAAAAAATTTAAAACATCAGTGTGTCTGTATTCACATTTGTGTGTTTGTGATAAGATTTGTGTTTTGGCCAATCAGAGCTCGCCTGAGTTATAACTGATGACAGACATTTACAGATCTCAGCACATGTACAGATCTGTTTACACATTCACAGATGTGTGTACACTTACACATTTGCAGATTTGTCTTTACTTGCAAAACGAATACAGACACACAGATTTTTTTTACACTCACACAAATGTGAATACAGACACACAAATCTTATCACAAACACACAAATGTGAATACAGACACACAAATCTTATCACAAACACACAAATGTGAATACAGACACACAAATCTTATCACAAACACACAAATGTGAATACAGACACACTGATTTTTTTACACACACACAAATGTGAATACAGACAGACAAATCTTATTACGCACACACAAATGTGAATACCGGTACACAGATTGAGATACGCACACACAATTTATATTGTCTCAATAATACCCCCCTATAGGTCCGAGGAGTGTTACAATTGCGCGGGGGGGGGCCCCGACTGCAATGAACAAGTTTTGGGGGGGCCCAGCCTGAAAAAGGTTGAGAACCCCTGATATAGAATATAAATTAGTTAAAGAACTTACTGTAATATTGTATAATATTAACTCCAGCTTTTTAGTAGCTGATAGAGATGCAGTCAGTGAAATAAAGATCACATGTTGCTTCTCAAGGTCAAGGTTGAAGCACAGGGGAGATCGCGCCTTTGCAGTTGTAGCCCCCAAACTCTGGAACGAGTTACCTCTGCATGTTAGGCTGGCCCTACACTGCCTGTTTTTGAATCCCGTCTTAAAACACATTTCTATTTCTTGGCTTTTAATTCAGTATGAGAGTTGCCTTTCTTTTTCTTATGCTCTTATGGTTTTTATTATTTTATTGCCCTTTTATCTTTTAAACTGGTTTTTGTGTTTTTATTGTGTTGGTTTCATGCTTTTTGCTATTTTGATTGTACAGCACTTTGGTCAACTGTTATTTATTATTAGTGAGGGTGTAATTAGCATGTTGGTTGTACTCATATTCACCAAATCACTTTACATTTTACATATAGTTTTTCTAATCTGTAACAATATGTAAGGCAAGCAAGTCTATGTGTTAGTTATACAGAAGGAGAAAAGCTCTGAAAGTAATCTAGGACGTATATTAAATGTAGTAAAACAAATGTATTATTTGTGTTGCATTCAAAAATATTTAGGAATCACATTCTTTGGTAAAATTATGATCGTGCAAATATCATCTTTTTCTTATGGGAAAAGTATAGATGGTTAAATTAAAGTGTTTGAAAACTTCCGACCAACAACTAATTAGTACTTGCTAACAGACTGTTATTTGCGCACTTAGGTCCCACTAATCCTGTGAGTGAGTTCTCAATATGGGAACAATATTTTCAACAGCTTTATCCCACATTGGGCAATTAGTTGTATAGCTGACATAGTTATGGAAAAGCATTAGATACACACAAGGCATACTGTCATCATTAAGTGCTTCACCTGGGACTCATTAACATCCCTGATCATGCTATTTTGTTAGCCTCATTAGCTAATATGAATGAAGGGATAACCTCTAATCTAATTCTAATTCAACTGTACCCATTTAAAAACTTTATAAAAAAACAAAATATATATATATATATATATACTACATTTGTGTATGCATGTGTGAAAATATGTTTATATGCATGTATATATGTGCATGTGTGTACACGTACATATGTATATATCTATACGTATGGCTAAGGGAAGCCATGTATGGCTATAAGAATAGGCAAGGCAAGGCAGCTTTATTTATATAGCGCATTTCATACACAATGGTAACTCAATGCGCTTTACATAAAACAAACATTTAACAGTAAGAATTGAAATAAAAAATAAAAACAACTACAGAAGAATAGAAAGAGAAATAAATAAAATGCTATAATAGAGCAGCATAAAATAATGATTTAAAAGGACAGTGCAAATGAAAGATTAAAATTTAAAGTGCTTTGAATGAGTCATAAGCACAGGAGAATAGAAGTGGTTTTAACCTGGATTTAAAAATGTTCACAGTTGGGGCTGATTTCAGTTCAGCTGGTAGTTTGTTCCAGTTTTTTGCAGCATAACAGCTAAAAGCTGCTTCAACATGTTTAGTTTGAACTCTGGGCTCCACTATCTGACCTGAGTCAGTAGATCTCAGAGCCCTACTGGGTTTGTATTCTACTAAGATGTAATTCATGTATTCTGGACCTAAACCATTCAGTGATTTGTAGACCAGTAGCAGAACTTTAATATCTATTCTAGTCACTGTTGAGCCCTCTGGAGATGTTCTGGGCTGTTCTGGTCAATGAAACATCTGTGAACGAGGGGGCCCACCTGATAACCCAAATTAAGTAAATACCCAGACCCCCCTCAAGACATCATAACTCAAGAAAGAAAATGCTGATTACTGTAAGATTATTTACAACTTAAAATCAAATCCTATGAGCTCAACTGACATACTCCAATAATATCTAAATTTAGATAGCCAATGAGATGCATTGGTGTCAACTTAGAAGGATGACGACAATGAACTGTTAGTTATATCATTCTCTCTATTCATTGGGTTATGTTGTATTTATATATCGCCCTGCGGGGTGTCATCTCAGACCATGAACACCTAGTTCATGAAAAGTTCATGTTCAAAAGTTCTTGTTCATGGGCAAGTCGAGTGTCACATTTTTTCTGGAACTGTGTTGTTTTTCTGGCACCACCACATCATCCAGGTACTCCGACATGTAACTTCAAGTGGACTGTCTCACAAACGTCTTGTTTTTTCCTCAATATAGAAATCGACCAATCGACCTTACACTACACAGTACATATATGCTATATATATAAATATATGTTACCATGGATTATAACAACTCAACACAATCTGATGGTGCTCCTTTTTCATTGCGAAAGATCAATCACAAGGTCATAGTGGTACAGATCCTGATTACAATTTTTCTGTACCTCAACTGTCTGCTCCTGACAAGCTTTTTCAAGAAGGAGATCTTTCGCAGAAGCATGCGCTACATCTTCTTCGTCTTTACCTTGATGTCAGACTGCCTGTACCTATTGGTGACCAATGTTCTGCTAATCCTGTCCTTCTTTAATACTTTCATGCAAATTTGGCTCTGTATTTTCCTCATCATAGTATTGTCTGTGTTCAATTTTGTCTTCCCTTTAACACTGACAGCGATGACCCTGGAGCGTTATGTGGCCATCTGCATGCCAATGCGTCACGGGGCCTTATGCACCCCGCGCAGCGCTCTGCACTGTATTCTGATCATCCACACTATCAGCTCTATACCAATCAGCATCATTGTCTCAATCTACTTTGCCTCTGTGCCTCTCAGTATCTACATGGAGGATGGGCTGTGCTCGATTGAAATGCTCATGATTCACAGATGGCAGAGTTATCTCTTATCAGCTGTAAATCAGTTATACTTCATCATCATGTTTGTCATCATTGTGTTCTGTTATATTGAAATCACAAAAGCAGCCAGGAAAGCATCAGGAGAGACTAAGACATCCACAGGGAAGGGACTCAGAACAGTACTTCTTCATGGTTTTCAGCTCATTCTCTGCCTTACCCAGCTATGGTGCCCTTTTGTTGAAGCTGCTGTGCTGCAGATCGATTTCCTTTTATACATTAATGTGAGATACTTCAATTACATAATGTTTACTCTTGCCCCGAGATGTCTAAGTTCCCTTGTTTATGGCCTCAGGGACAGAAAGTTCTTTCTAATGTTGAAATATTATGCTGTCTTTGGCTTATGTTACAAATCACCTCCTGTATTGGCTGATTGAAAAAATGAAGAAAAATAAATGCAACAAAACCATGCTCCCTAAATATTTAAATGTCAAACTTATTTTTTAAATAAAGACCAATATGTTACTGAACTGTTACTGAGGGTGTGTGAACTTATTGAATTTCAGATTGGATGTCTTTTCAAACAATACATTATAGCCTGATTTAAGTTATTTTTTCAACTTCTGACTCAATCTTCTGACAGTTCATTACATTTTTGGCAATAGCATCTGCAGTACTTGGCTGCAGGTAAACACATCTTTGCTGAGATGGGCAGTGTCCATCTAGTCCACGTTTTGGACTAGATGTACAGTATTTGTTTTGCAGTGTTTGGCCCCAGCAGTACTGATTACTGACATAGGACTAGGGAAAAGACCAGACGACGCCCCGAGAAGCTTCTCCCGACAGTGAAGCTGTTTACCAACCAAAAGGCAAAGTTTGGTTGTACAATTAAGGACCGATTGGGGAGCCTGATGTTAAAAATCAGCCAGCCTGTTAGTTACTATGCAGGGGAACCTCTACACGATACACGGGGATCCCCCAAAATATATCCCTGTAACACATTACAATGCAGTAATTCACAAGAATCCATACAAAACACAGGACTGGGGCAAGAGGTGACTAATTGGTGTGCCTGTATGTCTAGTTTAATGCATTGATTAATGTGCCAACAAAGAAATGCAAAATAAATGTAAATGAATCTGAACCTTACAATGTGTCGTTATTATATGATGATTGAAAAATGACTGTGAATATACAGAGAAAAGTATCGGTAATCCTTTCCCGGCACTCAGGTGTATGGCATAATGCACAGTATAATAACAATTAGATTAGATTAGATTAAACTTTGTCATTGTACAGACAGTTTTGTAATATAACAAATGTATTATTTGCGTAGCATTAAAAAATATTTCAGTATCACATTGTTTGGTAAAATTATGTTTGTGCAAAGGTCATTTTTCTCATGGTAAAAGTATAGCTGGTTAAATTAAAGTGTTTGAAAACTTTTGACCAACAACATATTAGTACTTGCTTCCAGACTGTCTCAATTATTTGCACACTTAGGTCTCACTGATCCTGTGAGTTGAGTTCTCACTATGGGAACAATGTTTTCTACAGCTTTATCCCACATTGGGTAATTAGTTTAATTAGTTTGACAGTTATGGAAACGCATTGGATACACACAAGACATACTGTCATCATTAAGTGCTTCATCTGGGACTCATTATAACCTCAGTGATCACTGATCATATTATAATATTAGCCTCCTTATTAACTAATATGAATAAGGTTAATAACCTCTAATACCAACCCAAAAAAATAAAACTTATATATGCTTGTGTGTATATATATATATATATATATATATATATATATATATATATATATATATATATATATATTAGGGCCGGGACTTTAACGCGTTAATTAAGATTAATTAATTACACAATAATTAACGCGTTAAAAGAATTGACGCATTTTAATCGCACTTATTTTTGCACCGCGGATCGTTTCTCACTGGATGAGTTTCAGGCAGACTGATTATACTGGAGCACCAACTAGCGTTCATGAGTTCAGACAACAACAAACCACAGTGAACATGAACGAAGTAGCTTTTTTTTATAATTCATATTTTATTGGAAAATGTACAATGCAGACAAACAAAGGACAGACAGAAGAAAAAAAAAAAAAATACTAAAAAACATTACAATACTGAAACAAATTACATAAACAAGACATACTCATGAGGAGGAGGGGGAAGAGGGAGGGGGGGGGGGTGCAGTACAAAATAGTCAATCTTGAATCAATGGGACAACCTTATGGTGGGGTGAGGGCAAGGTGCTGTGCTGTCATAAAGTTTCTAATTATGTCCCATAAGCCGTCCTCCCTCCTGTAAAGGTCCAACAAGGCGGATGCAGCCCTTTCCATGCTTACAAGGTTTAAGAATTCATCCAACCATTTCAGCATGTTGAAACAGTCGGGGTTTCTAACTTTCCAGTTCATTAGTATTGTACGTTTAGTTGTAAGACAAGCAAGTGAGACAATTTTTTGCGCAATTAAAGATTTCATGCCAGACGGTTGGACACCTAACAGGCATATAGCTGGAGAAAGAATCAGTTCAATATTTAAGATTTGAGACAATGTGTCTCTGACTGCATCCCAGAAGGCCTTGACAGCAGGACAAAACAGGAGGGAGTGGGCCAGGGTGCCTACTTGCCCACACCCATGCCAGCATAGATGTGATACAGAGATATCCATTTTGTTTAGCTTGTAAGGCGTGATATAGGCCCTATGTAAGATATTAAAATTGATAATCCTAAAACGTGCACATTTGGTAAAAGATACAGAGCTATTCCAGATTCTGTCCCATTCCTGCTGGGAAAGTGAGATACCTAAATCTTCCTCCCATCTTGACTGAGCCCTAATGTTGGTATTAGAGGAGGATAGGAGTAATAATTTATAAATGCCTGAGACCAGACCTTTTCCACCCACAAGTTTTTTTAACGTTTTGTCTAAGTGTTCCTGACTACACACACTTGCTCCTTTTGAGGATATTTTGGTAATAACAGCCTTGAGCTGGAGATAGGAGAGGAAACTTGAGTTATTCATGTTAAATTTCGATAACATTTCAGAGAAAGGTATCATGGTGTTATTCTTCACAATTTGCCCTAATGTGTGCAATCCACCATTTTTCATAGCAGAGATGTTTAAGGGGAGGCCGCCTGCTGAAATAAGAGGGTTACTCCATAGTGGGCAGGAGGGAAGAGAACTCCCCACAATGCCTAGCCTTCTATGCACAAGCTTTACTATGCCAATGGAGCACCTAATTATTGGATTGTCTATACCAGCCATACCTTTAGGACAGTACCATAATGATGGCAGGGATATATGTTTATTATGATCTTTAATTATCTGTTCCTCTAACCAATCCCAATTTGGCTTACAGGTTTTAGTGCTGTAGCCCCATACAATGGGAAATCTGGCATTGTATGCGAGATAATATAAATACATATCAGGAACACTTAGACCTCCTTTACTCTTCAGCATGGACATCTTTTTATAACTAATTCTAGGTTTTTTATTCTTCCATAAGAATATAGAGAATATAGCTTGTATATCTCTAAACCAATATTGAGGAAATTGAAGGGGAATAGATGATATTACATGGGCTAGTCTCGGCAGAGCATTCATTTTTAATATGTCTACCCTGCCCCATAATGATAGGGGTAAAGTTGACCATCTTTTCAAATCTTCTTTAATTATTTTAAGTAAACCTGGACCGTTGGCATCAAAAATCTTATTGATTGGTGTTTTAATCGTTATACCTAAATATTTAATACCTTCAGGTTTCCAAATAAATGGGGCTGAGCCCAAATGAGACGAGTGAGTAAAGGGGTTTAATGGTAAGGCTTCGCATTTACCCCCATTTATTTTATAGCCCGAGAGCAGACTAAAGGTTTTAATTGTCTCCAATACTCTAGGAATGGATTGAAGGGGGTCAATTAGAGTCAATAAAATATCATCAGCAAATAAATTCATTTTAAACTGGTGGCCACCCATGGGGATACCCTTTATGTTAGAGCTAGCGCGTATGGCACAGGCTAAAGGCTCGAGAGCCAAGATAAAAATTAAGGGGGAAATTGGACAACCCTGTCGTGTCCCTCGATACAATTGGAAGGGCTCAGATAATATATTATTGCTTCTAATCATGGAAACTGGGTCAGAGTAAAGTGTTCTAAACCATTTCATACATACCTGACCAAACCCAAATCTAGATAAGATATTAAATAAATATGGCCATTCTATTCTATCAAAGGCTTTCTCAGCGTCCAGCGATATTGCTATCGCTGGACGCTGAAGTGAGCCTGCTCTGTGCATTACCTGGAACAGTCTTCTCATGTTGTTAGCAGACTGGCGGCCAGCTATAAATCCCACCTGGTCCAGGTTTACAAGAGAGGGAACTACTTTTTCCATGCGAAGAGCAAGGAGCTTTGCAAACACTTTGTAGTCATTGTTTAAGAGACTTAAAGGTCTATAATTGCCCATTAATTGATGATCTCTACCGGCCTTAGGAAGTAAACATATTATGGCTGTACGCATTGACAATGGCATTGACTGAGATTCAATCATGTCGTTATACAACTCAACCAGCAAAGGTAATAATGCATCCAGAAAACATTTGTAAAATTCACTTGTAAATCCATCTTCTCCTGGACTCTTGCCAGATGATAATGATTTTACAGCTGTCACAATTTCCTTGGTTGTAATGGAATTCTCCAGTTCATCTACCTGAGCAACACTTAATACAGGGAGTGACACATTCCTTAAAAAACTATCCAAGTTGTGATTTTGGGCTAGGCACTCACTTTGATATAGTTCTGAGTAGAACTCTCTGAAAGCATCACTGATTAGCTTTTGATCCGTTATGATTGTGCCTTTAGCGTTCTTTATAGCTGGGATACACTGCTTGCTCTCAAGCTGTTTAAGCTGTAGAGCAAGCATCTTTCCAGCTTTGTCCCCACACTCAAAGTGTTTCCTACGAAGCCTGTACAGGGCAAATGCAGTCTCCTCATGTATTGTTAGTTGTAAGTCGGCCCTTATTGAGAGGACAGAGCTCTTTAACACTAGGTTAGTGGGGTCTTGCATGTGTTGCAATTCCAATGATCTAAGTTCATTACGTAATTTAACTTTCTTTGCCACAGCTTCCCTGTGCTTTGCTGATGCGTAACTAATTATCCAACCTCGACAGGTGGCTTTGAAGGCCTCCCATACAGTTTGTATAGAGGAAACAGAGGCTGTATTTATAGATATAAATTCCTCTGTTCTGGTTTTAATGTGGGAGACAAAGGTGTCATCTTTTAAAAGTGCATTATTGAATCTCCACTGTTTAGGTTTATTAACAATAGGACTTAGGCAGAATATAATTGCAAGGGGAGCATGGTCCGATAGGACTATACTATATATTTCAGCGTTGATAACCTTTTCTACCTGAGAATTGGATAATAGGAGATAATCAATTCTGGAATATGAATTGTGCACCTTCGAGTAGAATGTATATTCCCGAGAGTGAGGGTTCAATAATCGCCATACATCAGACAAAGCCAGTGATTCTAACAACTCATTAAAGGCACTTGACAATGATTTATCAACTGGAAGAGGGTAGCCCGAGCGATCTATCAGGGCATCTCTGACTAGGTTGAAATCGCCCGCCATTAGGATGGGATGATTAGCATGCCGTGCCAAGCGGGGTATAATAGGGGATAAAAAAGATGCTTGAGCAGAATTGGGAGCATAAATGTTTACCATTGTGCATTTTTCATTCTGCAAATTGCCAAATAATATCAGATATCGGCCTTCTTTATCCATCTCCATGTCAATTAGGTTGTATGAGATTTTCTTAGAGATCAAAATGCTCACACCTCTACACCCTCTAGAGCCTGGGGAGGAGAACACTTGGCCCACCCATCTTTGCTTTAATTTAAGTGATTCTTCCATATTAAGATGGGTTTCCTGTAACATTGCTATATCAGTGTCAAGTGCCCTTAGATGTGACAAGATCTTATATCTTTTAACAGTATTCTGAATTCCGTTTACATTCCATGAGGTCACTTTTATAGCATTAATCACCATTTATTCAAAAGAAAAAAGGAGAAGAGAGAAAAAAAATGACCAATAAGAGCACATGGACAAAGAATAACAGCTGATGCTTTGCATGCATACGTAGATACTGGATACTGCACAGTGAATGCTTGGGGGGGGGGGGGGGGGGGGGGGGGCGGGAGGCTGGGAGAACACACAAAGACAAGGAACAACACAAATATTACGCCAGGTGGCATAAACAAAACAAAAAAAACAATTTGATGAGGCAAGCCCCATCTTCTATCCGCGATGGGTGGGTGAAAGCGGTGCTAAGGCAGTCGACAGACCGTTACCGAAAAGATACATAGTTATTAAACCTGCCATATAATCAGCTGGGTGGCACACATCAGTTCTCAGTTCTCCGTCTCCATGATCCGTGGTATGCAAAGAACGAAAGAAAAAAGTCACTTACAGTCGAGGCGAGGTAGATTCCAGGATTGTTGACTTCAGTATCAAAAGATATCTGGGAGTTTCACCTTCAAGCCCCTCAATGCAGTCTCAGCTGAATCATACCGAAGAGTCTCTCCCTCGATGGTTATGATGAACTTCGCCGGGTGGAGCAGACCGAATCGCAGGCCAGTGGTCCTCACCTTGTCGATGATGTCTCTGTAGGCAGCGCGCTGTTTTTGGACTTCCATTGCGAGGTCCTGCCGGGCGAAGAATCGTTCTCCTTCCCATACCAGCCTCTGCTTGTTCCTGGCAGCCTGTAGTATTGACTGTCGGTCACCCCACCGAAGCAGGCGCACTATGATGGGTCGAGGGGGGTCACCTGGATCTGACTTAGGTCTCAGGGCCCGGTGCGCCCGGTCGATCTCAGGAAGCGGGTCGCCATCGTTAATGCCCAGTATATACTGGAATATTTTGTTTAGCATGCTAAACAGGTTGTCAGCTTCAGCGCCTTCCTTCAATCCGGTGAGCCTGATGTTGTTCCTTCTGCTTCTGCTCTCAAGATCTGTAACCCTCTCACGTAGAAACTTCACGTCTTTTGATAGTTGTTTCACCGTCTCTCCGTTGGTTGACGCTCGGTCTTCCAGGGCACTTATACGCTTCTCAGCGTTAGATAACCTGTTGAGGGCAGCTTTCGTTTCTTTGTTCATAGTCTGTATAGACTTCTGTAGTGTATCGAGTTTGTTGTCGAATCCCGTTTTGATGTCTTGAATCTCCGCGCACAAATGCTGGGCCCAGCGTGGTGTTTCTTCTGAGTCCATTGTGTACGTCGGCTCGAGATCCTTCTGCAGCTTCGCTGCATTTCTAGTTACACGTTCTTGCTGAGACATTCGTTTTAAAGCAGCGGCTTTTAGCAGCAGGAAACGGGTAAACGGGCATACAGGAAAAGCGAAGGAGCAGGTTAAATTAGTCGGACAGCTTCGGTCTGAGGAGCAGCAAACACTCAGCACGCCATGTTCACCTGACCGCCATCACGTGATCTCACGGTTTTCTCACGTGATCTCACGTGAACGAAGTAGCTGATGAGACCGCTTTTGTTGGCCCCGTGGATGGGAAATTTTGTAAAATAAAACGGATGGAAGTGTCGATAAGAGCATGGTTGTGTGTGCAAGCTATGCAACAAGGAATTCGCATATCACCGCAGCACATCGAGCCTCAAGTATAGGGTGGCCATTCGTCCGGCTTTAGGCCGGACTGTCCGGTTTTAGGCCGGACTGTCCGGTTTTTCAATGCCCTGTCCGGCGTATGGCGCAGCATCAAGCCGGTCGCGTATTTGTCCTTTTTGAGACCCCCCCCCCGCCGGTCATAGCTCCGCCTGCCGGTCATAGGTCCATGGTCTGTTACGATCGCGCGCGCGCACCCCCCCCCCCCCCCCCCCCCCCCGCCGGTCGTAGGTCCGGGGTGTGTTGTTATCGTGCGCCCCCCCGGCGGCCGTAGGTCCGAGGCGCACCCCTACCCCCACTCAATACAAGAAAAAAGGAAGAAAGTACTGATTACTATCAGAGGGATTAGAAAGTCAAGTCAAGTACTACGAGTTCAAATGACACACCCAATAACAACATCTAAATTTAGATAACTAATGAGATGCATTGGTACCAACTTTGAAGGGATGACGACATTGGACCATTAGTTATCTTGTTCTTTCTATTCATTGGGTTATGTTGTATTTATATATTGCCATGCGTGGTGTCATCTACACTAGGTGTTCATGAAAAAGGGCAAGTCGTGTGTCACTTTCTTTTCTGGAACTGTCGCTTTTCTGGGACATTAGCCACTTCATAATCCGGGCACTTTAAGTTGACTGTCTTACAAATGTTTTTCTTCAATTTACAATTTCAGTCCATGGACATGATCAAAAAGGAAGTTTAGGTAATAGGGGATGAATTGGTATTTGCATACAACAGATACATATATATATATACACTATACACATATATGATTACATGGCTTATAACAACTCAACACAATCTGATGGTGCTCCTTTTTCATTGCGCAAGATCAATCACCAGGTCATATTGGTACAGATTCTGATTGCATTTTTTCTGTACCTCAACTGTCTGCTCCTCACAACCTTTTTCAAGAAGGAGATTTTTCGCAGAAGCATGCGCTATATCTTCTTCGCCTTTACCCTGATGTCGGACTGCCTGTACCTATTGGTGACCAACATTCTGCTAATCTTGTCCTTCTTTCAGATTTTCATTCACATTTGGCTCTGTCTTCTCCTCCTCCTAGTATTGTCTGTGTACACTTTAGTCTTCCCTTTAACACTGACAGCGATGACCCTGGAGCGTTATGTGGCCATCTGCATGCCAATGCGGCACGGGGACTTATGCACCCCGCGCAGCACTCTGCACTGTATTCTGATCATCCACACTATCAGCTCTATACCAATCAGCATCTCTCTCTCAACCTACTTTGCCTTAGTGCCTCTCAGCATGTACACACAGGGTGGGGTATGCTCGATTGAAATGCTCATCATTCAGAGATGGCAGAGTCATTACTGGTCAGCTGTAACTCAGTTATACTTTGTCATCATGCTTGTCATCATTGTGTTCTGTTACGTTCAAATCATGAGAGCAGCCAGGAAAGCATCGGGAGAGATGAAGAAATCCACAGGGAAGGGACTCAGAACGGTACTTCTTCATGGTTTCCAGCTTATTCTCTGCCTTACTCGGCTGTGGTGCCCTTTTGTTGAAGCTACCATCTTGCAGCATGATATGCTTTTATACATTAATGTGAGATATGCCAATTACATAATGTTTACTCTTGCCCCGAGATGTCTAAGTTCCCTTGTTTATGGCCTCAGGGACCGAAGGTTTCTTCTAATGTTGAAATACTATGCTGTCTTTGGCTTGTGTTACAAATCACCTCCTGTTTTGTTAGATTGAAAACAATTGGTTTTAAGCTCCTGAAGAAATTGTTGCACCCTGAATGGATTATCATATTTTAACATAAGGGGACCTTGTTTTTACACACTGTACATTACAGCTGTTTGTGAGTGTGTGTATGTGTGTGTGTCGTCCCTTCATTGGTGTGCCTGAATATCTGAAGTTGTCAGGCCTTTTTCACATTAGAAATGTAATGGATTTGATTGTTTATTTGAAATGTAAAAATGTACGATATAACAATAAAATGTAAACTTTAACAAAACAAACATAAAAACTTACAAATAATAATGCATTGATTATTGGAGGCACATCTACACACATACGTAGGGATTATCATAAGGGAAAATCCACAATATCAAAAAATAATGCAGATTCCGCATGCGTTATTTTTAAGAGCACACCTAGGAAATCAGCAAATCATTCGAATATAAGGATGTTGATTGATATTTTTTGGCAATTCTAAATACGTTTTGTTCTTTTAGCTAGAAACACAAATGATCTGACTCGAGAAATGTAGGCCTATGGGTCAAGATATTTGTTGAAACAAAATTCTCCATGGAAATATTTAGCAACTGTATTTATATTTAGCAACGGATTTCACGTGCATGTTTAGAGAGAGAGAGAGACGCACACTTGCCAGTGGGGTTACACTTATAAAAGACCCGCACTTGCCCGACGTTTCCAACCAACCCAACTGCGACTCGGACCACAGCTCCGTCCAAAACGTGATGGGAAGTCCTGCCCTCTCTCGTTACTGGACGTGGTATATGTAAGACCACATGAACCACAGCGGGCTGTCCCGTTATTGGAAAAATAATTTACTGTAACAGATTTGATGTTAGCCCCTTCCCTTGGGTTAACGTCGGAAACAAGGGGGGTGGTGAAGGAGAAAGAAAAAGTAGGCTACATAAAGAGTACAGCGCGGCTGATGTTCAACTTGATGCTCTGTGTACATTCCTTATTTTATTATTATACAAAGGTAGGCAAACTCAAGATAGTCGGCCTTCTACAATGGGGGTGGTGATGCGGCCGAGGCAAAGCCTAGGTTTTCTACAACCACCACAGCTACCAACAATGATAAGTTACTTTTCATCCATAACATTATTTGTTGTATCGACTTAGGCCGTGTTCACACCTGGCGTTTTATTCTTTCTGCCAGCACTCTTTTTACATTATATTCCTATGTAGCAGAGCACTTTTGGAAAACGCCCCCGGCGTTTTTTTAAACGCTTCTCTCGGCGCCTTTTTCTCCCGCACCGAGCGTAAAAAAAGTAGAAAAAAGTTCAACTGTCAGAATAAAAGTGCCTGATGTCAGGCACTTTTTACAAGCGGAACGTCGACACTACGTCACGACGGAACCTCTCAACTGTCAAAACAAGAAACAATGGCGGACACATCAGTCGGAAAAGTGCCGGTGGAGCGACTAATAGTTTTAGTAACGGAACACGTCGAGATATACGACATGTCGAATAGATTATACCACAACACCCACCACAAGGAGTCCATATGGAGGCAGATCGGGTTGATCCTCGAATGTCCATGTAAGTATAACAAGTATTTGCAACTATTCCGGTTAGTAGTTTACACAGCCGTTTAGAGGGGTAGGTTATGTCGTTGGAGACGGTTAATAAAAGTGTTCGGTAAACACTTTAGTTGAATGCGGGTGCATAAGGCTGACATGAAGCTGTCATAATCATGACATGACACCTGTCATGACACTTTATGAATGCTTATGACGGTTGTAATTAACTGTCATTCGCGGATTCAGCACCGTCATCGGACAGTGCCGGTACGTTACCTGCGCTCCACCCGGCTCCACCCCGAGCACTATGGGAGGCGTCAGTGGGGAAAAGAATGGGAAAATTCATGTTTTTGCATTACTAATCTGGTGTCCTCTGTGCCAGTTATCTCTTCACCTATTTCCAACCAAAAAGATAATGTAAAAAACGTGAATAAAGCAGTAAAAAGCAGTTACAGTGCACAACAAGCAGACCTAGACCCAGACATAGCTAACTGTTGTTTACCTATCTACATAGGGGAGGCCTGTAAGGCTAAGTGGAAGTATTTGAGGGACATGTACCGGAGGCAGAGAAAAGACCAGAGAGAGAAAAAAAGTGGATCCGAGGGAGGCATTGACAAACGTCCTTGGAAGTATCTGGGGATCCTGTCCTTCTTGGACCCCCACGTCCAGGACAGAGAAACGACCAGTAACTACTCTGGCCCTCAGGAAACTACAGAGACAGCAGAGGGTATATTGAATGCCATATATGAGAGTGGAGGAGAAGGAACAGCAGGAGAGAGTGAGGTAATGATAAGTAGGTTAAATCAAGAGTCATTATGTCAAATGTAGCTCAAGCTGTAGGATATTGCAGTAGGTGATTTAAGACAGTAGCCTGCTGTGATGCTATGACACTGAAGGGTTGTATCTGTTAACAAGTTAACAAGTCTCACCTGGTATGGTAATGGTATGAGCCGTGAAGGTTAATTTATTTCATTGTGTTTTCTGGTCCCTGACAGGCTACAATGGATGACTCTGTGCACAGCATCGCAATTCCTAGGCGCCAACCTACACCACCACCACCACCACCACCAGGACCTACAAGAGTCCCATGGAGGAGGAGGTCGCAGGAGAGCACTGTGTCTCCATACCAGCAACGGTTGCTGGAGACTATTAACAAGGAGCAGGACGAGCATGAGTTATTTTTATTAAGTTTTGCCCCTGCACTGCGAAGGCTTGAGCCTCGCAAACAGGCAATGGTAAGGATGAGGTTGCCAACCCTATTTTTTGATGTTGAATTCGGGGAATAATAAGCTTAAGCATAATGACTCTTAATTTAACCTACTTATCATTACCTCACTCTCTCCTGCTGTTCCTTCTCCTCCACTCTCATATATGGCATTTAATATATGCTCTGCTGTCTCTGTAGTTTCCTGAGGGCCAGAGTAATTGCTTGTTGTTTCTCTGTCCTGGACGTGGGGTTCCAAGAAAGACAGGATCCCCAGATACTTCCAAGGACGTTTGGTGCCTCTCTCTGATCCACTTTTTTTTTCTTTCTGCTCTTTTCAAATACTTCCATTTGGCCTGACAGGCCTCCCATATATAGATAGGTAAACAACAGTTAGTAATATATAAATAATATAATAATATAATATAATAATAGGATTTTTTGTTTTACTCCAATAGTTTATATCAATAGTTAGTAAATGTTAAGTTATAATGAATGACATAGCTGTAAATAAATGAATTAAATATGCATCCAAATGTTTCCAATGATTAGTTTCCAATGACAGTTAATATTTGTACATTATTTGATTCATGTGATCGCAATAAAACAAAACACGCTGTGGCAAAGAATCAGAGGGTGGGCTTGTAGTCTTCAGGTGATCTTCCAGTGCAGTCAGAACCTCTGTAACCTGCAGAGACAAACAACAAGAGGAAACATGAGGTATATTCAGATTTGTGTAGCGTGACGTCAGCATATGTGGTATTCTCATAAAAGCCGACTGGATAAATTGTCAAGCTGCATTACAGAAAATAATACATTGTAAAATGTTTGTGTTAGTGTTAGATGGTGATGGAATGGAATAGCTTTAATGGTTTTGGGTAGCTCTTAAAAGAGCTGTTGGTTTGCAGAAGCTGTTGGTATGCCTCAGCGATCCTGCCAGTGAACTCGCCCAGCTGGAGACATGAAATATGCAGCAAATTTCTCTCTCACAGCCACTGCATCTCGGTTGGCATTGTTGGTACCAAACCGGGGTGCACTCTGAAGGCCTAACGATGGTTCGGTTGATGCTCCACCAGGTAGGCCTGTGTTGCCATCCCACCGCAAGAAATTGTGTAGCATGCAGGTGGCCTTCACGATGTTCTCCGCTACCTCAGGAGACACGCCCAGCACCCTCCGATACACCCTCCACTGTGATGCTAGAATGCCAAAGGCACACTCCACCATCCTACGCACGTGGGAAAGACGAAAATTAAAAACATTCTTCTCCCCAGTGTTGTGGCCTGGGTAAGGGCGCATGATGTTTCGGCGCAATGGAAATGCCTCATCTGCCAGGAACACATGTGGCATTGGCCCAAGATGTTCTGCGCCTGGGAGAGGGGAGTCTGCAGGAATCCCCAGGGTGTTCTGACGCAGGGCAGTACCAAAGGCTGAGGCTGACAGTGTGCCCCCATCGCTGTTCCTGCCATAGGCACCGATATCCACCACCCTGAATCGGTACTTTGCATCAACTACTGCAAGGAGCACGATGGAAAATGTTCCTTTGTAGTTGTAATACAAAGAACCACTGGATGGAGGAGCTTCGATGACTACGTGTTTCCCATCCATTGCACCAAGGCAGTTGGGAAAAGCAAGGTGGCTGAACTCAGCAGCTATCTTCCTCCACTCTGCTGCATCTGGCCTGGGCATGTAATCAGCCAGGAGTGAGGTCCATATCGCCGCACACACCTCATGCACTATTCCAGCCACAGTGCTGGCACCCACCCTGAAGCCAAAGGCAACAGATCTGAAGGAATCACCTGTTGCCAAGTACCTGTACAGTAAAAGCAATTCTGTTTAATTGTATGTACTTGATCATATATTCATATAATGATTTCACTTACATTTTAAAGACTAAATGCATGACAATGTATCCAAATATTTAGTTAACTTACATTTTAAATGCCCTTGTAAATCTAGGCTGTGCATTTCAGATTTGACGTTAGGCCTATAGGCTACTGTAACGTTTTGGGCAGCTTGTAAAATGATACTGACTTCACTATAATCATGGCATGGTAGGCTAGATCAAAGAGGGAAGTAGCAAGCACAACTCACCGTAGACAAATGCAGAGCCGTTCTTCTGGACTAATGGCCTGTCTGAACTTGGTGTCCAGCTTCGCGATGGACGGCGCAACGATCCGCAACAGCTGTTCAAACTGACATTTGTTCAGTCTAAAGTAAGCCGCAAATCGCGCATCATCGAAACGAAGCTCCTGGACTAAATTATGGTAGGCACCTTGCTGCTGCCTTCCCCGAGTGATATCGTGCACCCACAAACGTGCAGGTACACGATCCTCCTCCTCCCCCGCCTCAGCTAGGGCCAATGCAAGTGCCAATCGCCTGTTTCTTGCCATTTTCTAGACACGTAGTAGGCGAGTAACGTCGGGTCTAGAGTGGGTTCGTTGCTAGGCGATAGAAAAGACGCTCTGGCGCTGCCAGCTTTTTTTTTATTGACTAAACGGTCGGCTCAACTTTTCCCTATCACACAAAACGCCAGGTGTGAACACGCCCTTAATCAGCTGAAATTAAAATATACTTCCACAGCACTTCGAGCATATTGTTTTTGTTTTTTCAATCAAAAATCTAGTCGATGGTTCCAGGCGCGCTGGAACGACGGGTAGGCTATGGGTATTTTGTAGATAATGAGAAAAATAAGCTCAATTAACATTGTTTTAGAACGAGTCAGTTTAGGTCAGACAAACATGTTTTTTTCACATTATATTTCCTTCACATTGTATAAATATAGAAAATGTTCTTACCGTTCTTCTCGTGCAAAGGAGACCAAAATACATGGGACCAGGCGGGGCCGTCGGGACGCACTGGCGGCAAAGCCTGGGAAGAGGACGGTCAAAGTAAGCAGAGTTTAGCAAAGTAGCCCTTATTCATCCAGGAGACAACGAGGGGAAGCTTAAATCGAAAAAAATACGGGAAACAAAAATGAAAATGTAACACACCTCGATAATAATAATTTTTAAAAAGTATAATCATTTAGTCAACCCACCTTGTCCTGTAGTTCAGGTGATAAGCCAACGGTTTTCTCTGGCTAGCTTGACCTCAGTTCGCCGATGTTGAACAAAAAAACCCCACTAAACACAAGTCA
Organism: Merluccius polli; assembly: GCA_030340625.1. NCBI lineage: Eukaryota > Metazoa > Chordata > Actinopteri > Gadiformes > Merlucciidae > Merluccius > Merluccius polli. The sequence continues at coordinate 143,490 of JAOPHQ010002315.1, forward strand.
CAAGTGCACGAGGTAGGCTATATAATACCACTATACATAAACGGTTATATATATGTATATATACTGTATAGGCCTAATACATTAATACAGCTCCGCCGAAACTCAAACTGAACATAAAAAGCCGACATTTCTCTTCCTCTCGCGCGCGCGCACCGGCGCCAAAGCAGTTGCGTGACGACGTTAGAAAAATGGCTAAAATAGCGTCGGTCCGATGTAAACATGAACGGTTCAAAACAAATCAGTTTATTTATAATAATATTTGTAACTACTAACTATAGAGATTTGAGTGTGGGAGAGATTTGAATGTGTATGAGTAGGCTAGGCCCTATATGTTTTGTACACGCAATGTTAAGGTCATCAATATCCATTCTTTTTTAAAATGCTAATGAAGGCCCATATTCTGGGCCACATTTGGGCAAGTGACAGGCTTACCATAAGCATTGGTTGGCCTAGGATTGATATATGATTTGTAAAATACAGGCCCATCATACTTGCCACTAACAATACCATCATTGTTTAATCATGCACACAGGTAACTGCCACATTGCTCTTATAGAAAATCTGCAATGTGACCTAGAGCATATTATAGGATCAAATGACATAGGGAACAGGATGGATAACATAGGGAACAGAATAACAAATGGATGCAGCCTATTAGTACAGCGACCTAAAAGTAAAAACTAGGTTTAGAATTGTTATTTTGGACTGATCAATCAATAACGACACCGGTTTGTTTGTATTGACCCAAGTAGTAGTATTTTATCTTTTGTTTATTTGATTTGGACATTATTTTCCTACATTTTATCACTCAGTTTCAACAGTTGTATTCTTTTGAATTTCTTTTATCATCTTGCATTTCTTATCACTATGTAATAGGCTACCTGGTGCATCTTTGTGTCTTTGTGTCAATCGGGAGATAACGATAGAAACGGGTGCTGTACAGGGCCTCATTGAAAAAGAGATTTGCACTTGCAGAGCTTATAAGGGTTGATGGTGATGATAATACAAGGCCTTTTATTTATACACTGACACAAGACAGTGACGTCATTTTTAGTCTATGCATAAACTTCATTACATGTACTATACAACTCTACAGAATGTTTCCTCCCAAATCCTTAGGAAAAACCCAAGAATGCCAAAATTCGATGTATTATTACCCAAGCATAAACATAAACATAATAGCAATAGCATGATTATAAGTTGCCTCTGGAGAAATGCAGCCTATGACAAACACATGGGTGACAAATCACAACCATGGAAAATGAGGGTCCCAAACGTACCATAGAAGTAAGACAACGTCACATATTCTTAGCCAAGATGAATAAAATACGGCTATTTGGTCCTTCCTCTGTGAGCTGAGCAGCACCAACTCAAGTAAGTGCACTGAATAAAGGGTTTATACTGGTAGTGGGAACATTTGTGAAACTAATAAGTTAACTGGATTTGGCATTTCAATTCTGTTATTTCATCATTGACAGTTTGACTTTACAGACATCTGTCTTCCTATTTTAGTTGGCTGTGTATTGGTGCAATTGTAAGGGCAATGCACAATGTTTAAACAGATATTTGACCCTTGATTGTGTGAATATTAATTCATTTCTTTCATTAGGTTTTCTTTGCAGTTCACATTTCAACATGCAGAATGTAAGTGCAGGATTGTCAGGCAATTTAACATCTCCAAACTATATACCCGTTATCATCAAAGTGTGTGTGGTGGCTCCCTTCCTCTGCATCTTCATCTACTGCATTGTGCTCATGCTGTACATCTTTGCATCTAACAGACACTTCATGGACAGCAGTCGCTACATATTGTTTGCCTCCATGCTTGTCAACGACACCCTGCAACTGCTGTCCTCTGTGGTGCTTTTTCTGCTGGCCATGGGTCGAGTGAGATTCCCCATTGTGTTCTGTGCCCCCCTGCTCTTCTTCTCCACTGCTACCTTCCTCAACACCCCTCTCATCCTAGCTACCATGTCACTGGAGCGCTACGTGGCCATCATGTACCCACTGCAGTGCCCACCTGCGTGGCGCTCAGACCGTGTCTGGATCATCCTGCTCTGCCTGTGGCTCATCAGCTGTGTCCTCCCCACAGTGGACTTCTCCATAGCGGAGACTCGTCCTGGTGTGAATGAACTCTCCACGCCAATCTACTGCAACAGTGCCTTCCTCAACTCTTCTCCCATCCAGACTTTGTTTAAGGTCTCCCTAAATGGGCTTTTCTTTGCAGCGGTGGCACTTGTCATCCTCTACACCTACATAAGGATCCTCTTGGAGACCAAGAAGATGAGGCAGGACAGGGCGTCTGTGAGCAAAGCCATGCACACCGTGCTGCTCCACGGCGTTCAGCTGCTGCTCTGCCTCATGGCCTTCACCAATCCCATTACAGAAATGCTAGTCCTGCTCCACACCTACTGGCTACCCAGTGACATCTACTTCTTCACCTTTTTCTGTTTTGTCCTCATACCTCGTTTTCTCAGTCCGCTCATCTACGGTGGGCGGGACAAGAGCCTGAGAGACCACATGAGAAAAGCCACTCTGTGCTGCTGTCATAGTCTCAGGACCTGTGGCAAGGTGAAGCCATCTGGATTTTGAAATGATTGATTTTGTTTTTACCAAAAGCTAAATCATTGTAATTATAATATACATCAAATTTAGATTTTAATGTTTTTTGTATGTAGTATAAGTATTTCCAAGATAATGCTTCAAATATAAAAGGAGGTGTTAAGGATATACATTAAAATGCTGATATTAGTAGATTAACCTATTGGATACATTCAGCTACTGACTGTCAGATACACTGTAGTGTATCTGATTTTTTGGGGGAGGAAAATTAATATATTTATATAAAAAGATTGAGTGGTTGGCATAAAATTGAACTCAAAATGTTTTGGACGTGACTTAAGTGCGCTTTTAAAACCAAATAGATGTTCAGTTACAATCTATATATGCACATGTAATAGGCCTATATGATATTCGCTCCAACAGCCTAGTAATCACAACACAGGCTAATGATGGTTACTTCATATGATGTTTTGTATATTGCTGTTAATAAAGTTACAATTGTTTTCTTAATTATTGTATTCATTTAAATTACTAATTGTATTTCAATGTTTATTGGCCTATTCTTTCTGTGTTAATTCTTTATAAAGTAAGACACGCATGGGCCGCTATTCTTCGATGTGCTTAGTCAGGTTTTTATACACATACAGATTATTCAAACATTAATGAGTCATTCCTTTCATTAACTTTCAAAACTATCAGAAAACTACACAAAGTCTGCCTGATTCAACATGTATCTGATGCCAAAATGTATTGGAACTTCAGCAGTAGCTTTGCTTGTATTCAGAAACTTAATAAAATGAAATGGTTTCACTATAGGCTATATGTCTCCCCATATACGGTGGCATTTTTTGCTGATCCTATAGCGCACCGTGCTCTGGTCCTATTGGCCTAGAGACTAGACTATTATTACAAACATTGAATTGAATTGTTTGAATATTTATGGCTTCACTCGGGTTAAAACGTCTATTAATGTTAGGCCTACTAATAAATACTGAAAGTCAAGCAGACATTAGGCTACTGAATCATTTATTATTATACAAGGTTACAGGTTGAACCTTTCATCTGACCAATGCTTAGTAATAGACTCAGTCTCTACCCCCCTCTGCTGTTGGATGCTGTGCTCCATCTATAGTGCTCCATTTGAGAACATGACCATGTAGCCTAATGCTTTGTGACAAAGGTTTTGTTTGTATAACACATGTAGCCTCTTGGTAGACCACCGATAGTATGCTGTGAAGCAGCCTCGCAATCACCGTAGTACTCAACAATAACTTGAATAATAACTCAATTTCCATCAATGAAAATGAAAATGTCTAGGCTACGGTTCTCGGGAAGGAGCGACATGAAAGCGACTTTGCAATTTTAAAGTCCATGTAAACCAAAAGTAAATGTGTTTAGAGTTTGGCACGCTATAGAAACATGTGTTATTAACCACCCAGCCAAATTTGAATGATTATAAAAATCAGCAAGTAGTAGGCTAAGTAGGCCTATATACAATTAGGATTCAAAATCGTGGGGAAAAAAACATTATTCTCAGCTCTGAGACACTGGGGGCGTGTCTCAGAGTGGAGAGAGTTGAGCCTCTCTGAACTGTCAAATAACATCTGTCAAACTAACAACTGTCAAATAAGAACTGTCAAACTTGCGATTGAGCGTGACAAGCAGTGACGCAACTTTTATTCCCTGGCGGTGCGCCACCTCCGGACGTCAATGACCACACAAACTACCCGACTTCGGGGACGTGTGGCCTGGATAACGGGTCATAAAGAACAGGATGGCAATATAACTTCGAAGTCCAACATCACTCAGTGGCTCGGCCCCACGTCTCCGTCCGACGTTCCTGGACCCCCGGTCTCACTGTGGGAGAGCACAACCATGACATTAAAGGGCCCCTATTTTGTTCCTACTAAGTTGAAATGCCAACGTAAGAAATAGTAAGTAGTAATAGATTTAATTTTGCATGGCCTATAGCCGTTGTCAGTTTATATTTGCGGAAGGGGAACATTCAGACTGCAGATTTAACATAAACAAACAAGATTCAGAGTTAATAAATAGTCGTACAAACATTGGCTATTAGGCCTGCTGCCACTGGTGCTCAACAACACACAGACATACAGGAGCACAGGAACAGTAGGTACCTGTTTATTACGAACAGGCTAGCTGATTATTAACATCAAGCTCCCCAATTGGCGCTTAATTGTGCAAACTAACAGTCTTTTGGTTAGATAACAGGGTCGAGAGTAGATCAGACTCGTCTGCACTTTGCGCAAGTCCTACGTCAGTAATCGAGATGGCTGTGGTGGGCAGACCAAACACTGGGCCAAAAACACATCTAGTCAACAAGCAATGCCTTCTCAAAGTTAGAAATAAATAGGCTATAAAACAAATTGTGTGCAAGTGTGGCGGACGCTATCGCTAAAACGTCAGTGCACATGCAAAATATTTGTGTCATTATTATTTAAATGTTAAACGTTACTTTTGATTAGAGGGCATAGTGCTTCAAAGTAAACATGTTAAAAATACCTTTCATCCCTGAGGGCAAGAAAACAAGGGGATCTATCGCACGTAACTCACATCAATGAATAACCTATAATCAATCTTCATGATGGCACTGCAGCGAGACAAGGCAGAGAAAGAAATGAAACCCAGCAGTAGGCTACCGCTTCCGAGTCCCTTCCATGTGGTTTGCTCAATGTCTTGCTCAATTTGCATAGAAATGTTTACCAATAACTGACCACATGTGTGTCAGCAATTGACGGTCAAGAATATAATATAATAAATAAAGACGTGGTTTGGACAGCAGGAATTAAAAGTGACTTATGACTTAGGCCTACTCATACATTGATTTGCTATTTTTCTGTTCTTGTTTTAGAGCTGATGACATTAAGGGAAAAAAGCCCATTAACCAATAGAACTAATGACCCAATGTGGGATAAAGCTGTAGAAAACATTGTTCCCATATTGAGAGCTCACTCACAAGATGTATTAGTGAGACCTAAGTGCACTAATAATTATTACTAGTGGGACACCAGTGATCTTAGCCTGTTAATAATATTTTGTTGGTCTAAAAGTTTTCAGGAAAAAAAAGAAGAAGCTACTACTACAGAACAGAAACAACATGACTGAAAGTAAATTGAATGCCTCAGAGTGAAGCTGAACCATGGTAACCCGTGGTCAAATGCTTCAGAACGTGTGTGTGTGTGTGTGTGTGTGTGTGCGTGTGCTTGTGTGTGTACGGGGGGTGAGAAGGTCACGGGGGACTAGACACGTACACGTTCGTGTGATTATTGACTAAAAGCCCCACATGTATGTATGTACGTACGTCTGTGTGTGACGAGTACAACTCAGCATGCAGACCGCGACCGCAGGTTCGTGCGCACGTGACTCCTAAACACGCGCGTGCGTGTGTACGTACGTCTGCGTGCGCATTCTGCATCATGCACATGAACACGCGCGTGCGCACATGAATCATTATTGTTTTATCTGTTTTCATCATTTATGTAGCCTTAAATTGACTAGATAGGCCTTTCCAGGTAATCAATCAATGAAACTAGGCTAATAGAGGAGCAGAGGAGCCTGAATGGATTAAAAAAAATAAAAACGAAAATAAAACAACATGAATGACAATACAGCTAAAACAAAAAATGATTAATAATAGACTCAATGCCGAAAACAGATAAAACAACAATAATGATACACGTGCGCACGCGCGTGTGCATGTGCATGATGCAGAATGCACACGCAGACGTACGTACACACGCACGTGCGTGTTTAGGAGTCACACGTGCGCACGGACGTGTGGTCTGCATGGCTGAGTTTTACTCATCACACGCAGACGTACGTACGTACATACATGTGGGACTTTTAGTCAATAATCACACGAACGTACGTACGTGTGTCTAGTCCCCCGTGACCCTTCTCACCCCCCATAGTGTGTGTAAACACACACGTACACACACATAATTTAACTTTTCTTGTGAATCCTAGGGCAGGGGTCTGGGAGGTGCAGTCGGGTTGCATTGGATGGCAGCTGCAGCACCCTGCAGACCATCCTAATAAACTAGACTGATCAAATATTTGAATTATTTTAGCTACTTCAATGGTTAATCCACATAATATCCGGATGTATGTTGTCTTGCACTGACAACATACCGGTACATCCAGTGTGACAGATGCGTCAACCTCTCAGACTCTATCATGGGCCTACTGGCTGCAAGGCTGCGTGCTAGACACATGTTGTGTCATTGCAAAACCATTGATTTCTAGGGTTGAATTGAGAGTTGTTTTTATTTACCCTTTTTTAACAAGAGGTATCGAGAACTTCACTATGCTGCAATCTCATTCACATCAGGGGGATAGTACAGACTGAACAATTGATATCTCAATCTTAAGTAATTTGCAATATTGACAGAAATGTCAATCCAATTACCCTGTAGGAAGGGAAACTGTGTTGATACGTCTTGGCATTAGGTCACAAATGTACACATTTGACCACTGTTCCTCCTCTCCCGCTGAACATATTTGGGCTTTACAGGTTTTTAAACACCGGTGCACTTGATTAATAAATTGGACAGTGCACTTGATTAATAAAGATAACAAATCTAAAACATTGTTCAAAATGCACTCCGAAACATTCTAGGCTTCTTGCATATCTATTCATTAATCGATTTATTTTTGTAGACCATAATGTTACTTTGATCAAATATTTAGATTCCCATGGAAAATCATTCAAATGTTAAATGTCGTTATTGTTAGTCAAAACACTTTTAAATATATGTTTACAATATACTTCCTAGTAGTATCATCTAATGGAAAAAGTAGGCCTATAAATTGGTATTATTTTAAAATGTGGTGGATAGGCAGCTCCAGCCAATATTGACTTGGTATACCAATATTTGCTGTACACCTTTATAGCAATGATGACTAAATGTTGAATACCTGAAACAACATGGAAGTGTTGGACATGTAGAATATGTATTATAGAATATATTGACTTAGTAAGCACTTTTCGGTACCATGGCAACAATTGAACAGCCATAGCTGAGGAAAGTGATTATATAGATCACTTCATATATAAATATTTTAATTTTCTGAGCAGACCTCAATCTGGGTGTCATCTGCTGGATGGCAAATCATTCAATGACTGCTGGATTTAGGTGCATTGTGAGCCTCTGTGAATGTAAATTGAGCCACAAAATCATTTTCATCAGCATTATGGAAGAAAAAAAAAATTTGCACATGCTTGTGAAAATGCATTAATGTCCAACTCTTGAGAAATACCTAATGTAAACCCACCAAGAGGACACTGCCACGCACTGAACCGAGAGGCCCAACCGCATAGTGTCAGAGTCTGCGTCCCTAATGCGTAAGAGCTGTTTGTGCTTGCCTCTAAATGCCAATTGCGCACATTGTAAGTCAAAGTAAATAGATCAATGTGCTTTCGCAATGTGTGTGTGTGTGTGTGTGGGGGGGGGGGGGGGGGGGGGGGGGGGGGGGGGGGAAGCCTGAGCCTTATAAATACCCAGGGGACTGAGGGTCCAGTGTATCAGTTGTTGGGACGAGGAACAGGCCTGAAAGTAGTGCAGCCAGCAACCAGCAGGGGGCGACAGAGAACAAAAGTGCAGTGGTTACATTTAGGTTTATTTTATTTCTTTTTTCCCTATCGATCCTAAGATAATTCTTGATTTTCACAATCGTTTATGTATTTATTTATTTTCGATTTTACAGTTTAAAAATCGTATTTTGAATCAGCAAAAATGCAGGCTGTCCGTAAATGTGCAGTGTGTGCCACCACACGACCTTTGCAAAACCGGGCGGATGTTATCATGCTGAACACCAACATGGCGGCGCTCAGGAGGGGCGCAGCTTGTCTCAGCTTTCTGAGGTGAGTTTCATGTGTGTATGAAGCAAGGGGGTCGTAAACATGACATGATATTGTGGTTAAAGAAGACCTTTAGAATATGTATACATGTATATCTATTCACATAAACTATTTAGTCTTTTTAAACCGTGATATGTAAACGTGACGTCGGTTGCTAAGCGCTGACGCATTATCTGACTATGTTAATATTGCCTTAAACCTTTACCTAACTATGTTAATATTGCCTTAAACCTTTACCTAACTATGTTAATATTGCCTTAAACCTTTACGTGACTATGTTAATATTGCCTTAAACCTTTACCTGACTATGTTAATATTGCCTTAAACCTTTGCCTGACTCTTAATATTGCCTTAAACCTTTACCTGACTGTTAATATTGCCTCAAACCTTTACCTGACTCTTAATATTGCCTTAAACTTTTACCTGACTATGTTAATATTGCCTCAAACCTTTACCTGACGGTTAATATTGCCTTAAACCTTTACCTGACTGTTAATATTGCCTAAAACCTTTACCTGACTGTTAATATTGCCTAAAACCTTTACCTGACGGTTAATATTGCCTTAAACCTTTACCTGACTGTTAATATTGCCTTAAACCTTTACCTGACTATGTTAATATTGCCTTAAACCTTTACCTGACTATGTTAATATTGCCTAAAACCTTTACCTGACTATGTTAATATTGCCTTAAACCTTTACCTGACTGTTAATATTGCCTTAAACCTTTACCTGACTATGTTAATATTGCCTTAAACCTTTACCAGACTATGTTAATATTGCCTAAAACCTTTACCTGACTATGTTAATATTGCCTAAAACCTTTACCTGACTATGTTTCTTTGTGCAGGAGCTCAGCGAGTGTCCTCGTCCACAAGAGGAAGCCCACAGTGCAGAGGTTTGGCAGGTGGACAGATGTCGTCCGTACGAGTATGGCGTCCCTGAGCGTCGGCAGCGGGTTGTGCGCCGTTCCCTTTACGCAGGTATGTGCCTCTCCATTTGGCGACTAGTGTGAAATGAAGTCAAACTTTTTTATTTTACGAAGGTGGCACTTACAGGTGCAAAGATCTCACTTATATGCTTGTGTTTTATCACTGTATGTAGCAGGTAGAAAGTCTGTCGCACGACTGCTTGATCAAAAGGGCGGCGTCGCTGGTCACCGACAGTGCAGGCACCTACCTGTCACAGACCACCTTCGCCCTCATAGATGCCCTCACCAATTATGCTAAGGTGGGTCAGATTGATCAGACATTCACCAGACATTTCGCTGTGGTCTCGTAAGTGCAACCGATAATCAACGTTTTTTTTCTTTTGATGTCACAGGCAGTGCACACGCTCATTGGTATCCAGAGACGTTATTTGGAGTCATTGGGGAAGCTGACGCCAGCAGAGGAGGACTCCATCTGGCAGGTCATCATCGGTCAACGCTCTGATGTAAGTCAATGTTTGTCTCTTTAGTTCAAGGCCGTGCACCTAGTTGCGTAACCCCCCCCCCCCCCACACACACACGCGCACGCACGCATGCACACACACACACACACATATTCACTTATCTGCCTGCTCATCGTTCACCAGTGTTACTTTCCCTTGCATAGACACGGTGATAGACTTATGTTAAAGAAAGTGCATTCTCGGGGAGTTGTGGGATGTTTTGCTATTATTGAAGTCTTTCCATTTCTCTTTCTTGCTCTCTCTCTCCTGACAGGTTAGTGACAGACTAGAGGTATGCAAACGCTTTGAGTCGGCCTGGACCAACGCGCTCAACCTGTGTGAAATGGCCGCTGAGGCAGCATACACATCAGGCAAGTCAAGAAGAGCCCCTCCGTAATGTGAAAGCGTTGTCTGTTTGAGAAACTCAATCAAAGGAGGAGGAATTCAACCGCAACCTTAAATCGTCTATGAAGGATAGAATTGTCCAGTTGACAAGTGTTGAGCTGGACCTTTTTCTAAAGCCTCCTGTAACTGTCACTGAATGGCCCTCCTGTCACTGCAGTAGTAATATAGGGCTCGTACATCAGAATGCATCATGGGGTTTTTTGTTGGCCATTCTTGGCCATATTGAGAGGACTCCAGAGTGTTGTAGTACTGTGAAATGAAACGTAAATATACCGTAACCTAGGCTAATGAAAACTTTGTTTTGCTGCGTCTTGCATGAGAAACGCTGTGGCAAAACAACAATGTCTCCCCATAATGACAAATCATTTCACGAATGAATTACATAATGAGTGCGGTCATTGGGATGTGACCTTGCGAGGACAAGCCCTATACAAATACTTTGGAATGGCTGCAGCCTGCAGGGCCTGTGTGTAATGTTTTGTTGTGTATCAGTATATCACCCGTCGCCTCACTTCTTGTTGACGGTTTCGCAACACTACCTATTCAGCGACTGTCACGCAGCTCACTCCGTACGGTGCACGGATCAGTAGTAGTTGTCAGCGAGGCTTTGAGGACAGCAGTTGGTTCAGAACCAAAACAACAAGCTGTGATAGATGGCAGCACCTGCCCCAATGTTCTCGCCATAGTTGCGTTTGCTTTAGGGCTGTCCGACCCCCTTTCTTTTCCCAGCTGGTTGACTAACCGACGGCTCTTCTTCTTCTTCTTCTTCCTACCCTATCTTGTGTTCCCAGGAGCGGATCAGGCGTCCATCACCGTGAGGACCCACATTCAGCTGGCCCAGACGCAGGTGAGCGAGGTGCAGAAGATCTCGAAGGACGCGGAGAAGAAGCTGGCCGAGGCCAAGGTGGAGGAGATCCAGAGGATGGCCGAGTACACGCGGGCACGTGAGGAGCACGAGCTCCACGAGGCCTACCTTCGAGAGGACTAAACAAACAAAATGAATAATACAAGGGAAATGTGATGCCATGATGTTTGACTCACTTTGAGATATGGGATCATGTCAATTCTGATGTACCATAAAGTAAAGACGGTGTTGTAAAAACAATGCGGTAATGACAATGTTGTTATAATCACAATCTTTTTTCTGTCTCCAAGGTTGTTATATATGGCTAAAGTTTTGCAAGTAGCATCTACAACAAATGCAAAGCAAATTCAATATTGAAATGCTAAAACATGGAGTTGAATCAAGCGCATTTATGTTTAACATGTTGGATTCACCAACTAAAAAGGTATTGATTATTTATAACTATTTATTTGATTGGTAATGTCTGGTTCTGGAGTGTGGAAGATGATTATCTTGAATCTCCAGTGTATTGTATGTGGTTGTTGGGGAGTGGATGGGCCAAGGTTGAATAGAAACAAAAAAAACGTTTAACAATTCTTGTTTCATTAAAATAAAGACTTTTTCATACCATATTCATGTGCTATTTTCATTATCACAGATTTCTAAGTAGCCTACACATGTGCATGTCATTTATTTCTGTCACACTTTGTGTGTGTGTGTGAGTGAGAGAGAGTGCGCCAATGTATAAAAAAACATTTGATACTGTTAATCAATAATCTTGATTGTGTACACAAATAAATCTGCCAGTACATTGACGTACTGGCAGATTTCTTCATTTGTTCCATGCCGCCCTCCTGGCTACCAATCCGTTGGTCCCGTTCGTCAGAGTCAACAGAGTCATCCAATTGCACTCCTTTTTTTTTTATTATGTTGTACTTTCAACTGAGGTGGAGCTGAGCTGTTGTGTTGGATGTGTTTCGAGGTCGATGCCTAAATCACTCATCCCTCCGTCCTAAAGAGGATGGTTCCTCTGTGCTTGTTTACGTCTCTGCTGTCCCTCGTCGCCTTCTCTTCACCGCAAATGATCCATGGACCATGATCACCCCCCCCCCCCCCCCCAGCCCCCCAAGTACCACCACCATCACCATCACCACCACCACAGGTCTCAGCATCTTCCTCACTCCCCTTGTCAACACCTCATTTACAATGTCACCTACACCAAAGGTGAAGAGGATGACCACCACCACCACCACCACCACCTACCCCAGAGGTCTAAGGAGATACATGGAAGGTAAATAGGTCCGTTCAGACACTTCAGGGGTTGTTGTTGTTTTTTTACCACTGTTGTCCAGCAGATGGCAGTCTTAATCTGTCAAGTCAAACCTCACTAGTATCGATATTAAAGGGCAGCACAATTAATCCTGTATTGGATTTTTTTTTTAATACCCATATATTGTTATGGAAATATATTGTTTGTGTGTGTACTTTTACCTTTTTTATCATTGTCACTGTACGTGCTTAGTATGCATGCAAGCGTTAATAGTCTTCACATATGCCCTCTAAAGGTCACATTGTGGTGCCCAGGGTCATTTCAGATAGAGAGGGAGAGAGAGAGAAAGAAAGATACAGAGAGAGAGAGAGAGAGAGGGAGAGAAAGAGCTCATTATGGGAAGACCAATGGGAGCTGTAAACACAAGTGTTGAAGCGTCAGCAGAGAGATGACCTCCTCTCCCCAATGCAGACGTTGAACGCCTTGGCAGAGGACAGGACTGTATGGGGGGTGGAGCAGGGGTGGAGAGGAGGGTGCAGCAGCAGGGGGGGAGGGAGGGAGGGAGGGAGGGACTGGCTTGTCGATGTGACTGGTGGAGAATGCAGTGTTTAACAAAGGGTGTTTTCACAGACTGTAAAACCAAGTGCCCCAGACAGGCATCACAGCAGAGATGGTGCCAACGCACCGTCGCCTGCCAGGGAGAAATTGTAACAGCGCTTTTAGAGAAAATGCTTTTGCAGGGTAAATCCTCAATGAGACGACCACAATAAACCACAAGGTCACAGGCAGTAAAGTATTATAAACCAAATTATAAAACGTTTAGTTCCACCGAGGGGGTTGAAAAAGTGAACCTACTTCTGTACACAAATTTAAAAACAAACCAAAAAAAAAAAAAACCACACCCTCACCCTGCTTATTATTTACAATATGAAACAGTAAATAATCAATGTATATTTCTCCTTTGGACAGCATCGAGACACATTGCAGTGCGATGCAGAGTGGCCCAGCCGGACCGACTGACTGGCCGGCTGGTAAAGGGCAGGGCTTACCTGGTGATTTACCACTTCTAGAGGGTATAAATAAACCTGGCGACGGGTGGGACAGGCAGGAGGGGGGGGGCATAAATGTAATAACACACCATGGGTCACGCTTTAATCACAGTGTGGTTAAAGTTATGGTGTTTTCATTTGGAGGCTGAGGGTTAAAATAAAGCCGGGCCGAGTCGCTGCCCCTGATGGGAACTTATGGAGATGTAATGAAGATGTCACTGGCTAATAAATACTGCACACTGCTGGCAGTGTGCTATTTCTTTTTTAATGTATGTATTCTTTAGTTATAGTTGACGTTTCATTTATAACCTCAATGTTTGTTTCGAGGTGAAATTAAAGTTGAGTTAAAGTTTAAATGAATGTTTACTGAAATCAATCAAGGCTGAATGGTTCAAGAATGGTTTCAAATGGACGTTTTTTAACAACAATGTAACCCATATAAAAAAAAATGTGTTCATTTGTACATAGCTTTAGTTGTTCAAGGGCTAATTAGTTGCAACTGTTTGTAGAAACCTTCCCATTTTTGCTGAATCAGTCATGGGGGAAAATATGTGTGTGTGTCATGTGACTGCACTGCAGTGAAGCACTGGGACCTGAAGGTTTATATTAACTTTCACTTCCAGCTCCTCTGTTCACTTATCTGCTCCTCTCTCAATGGGAGTGGGCCTACAATGCAGACCTTTCACACACACACACACACACACACACACACACACACACACACACACACACACACACACACACACACACACACACACACACACACACACACACACACACAACAACGCGTGTGAATAGAAAAGGGAAATAGGACAGGTTATATCCTTGCCGTGCAAATAGAAAATAATGTTTTGTCAGACACACACACACACACTCACTTACGCACACGCACATACACACACACACACACACACACACACACACACACACACACACACACACACACACACACACACACACACACAACAACAACAACGCGTGTGAATAGAAACGGGAAATAGGACAGGTTATATCCTTGCCGTGCAAATAGAAAATAATGTTTTGCCACACAGACACACACACACAGAAAACAACACGTGTGAATAGAAAAGGGAAAGGACATAAATATAAAATAATGTTTTGTCAGAGGTTTCTCTTTTTTTAGTGGTTGGTTTAGTTAGGTGTTCAAAAATAATCCGTTTTCCTGTTTTCATTTACTGTGGATGTACCACTTAAAACTACATTCACCGACCGCTGGCTTATTGTGTTTATAGTGTGTGTGTGTGTGTGTGTGTGTGTGTGTGTGTTTGAGCGCGCGCGCGCGGTGCGAGCCGCTAGAGTGCGAGCGCGAGCGCGCGCGCTTTTAGGCTTGCGCGTTCACGCCCCTCACTCGCCCGTAAAGCCGTTCTGTGGTACAGCCCCACGCGCGCACCAACGGTCGCCATGGAGAACTGCTCCCAGACCGCGACCAGGACCCAGACCACGACTCAGACTACCACGACCAGGACCAGGAGGAGGAGGAGGAGGAGCACCAGCAGCAGGAGGAGCAGCAGCAGCAGCAGCAGCAGGAGGAGCAGGGAGCCGGAGCGCCACAGCGCAGGGGGAACCATGGAGAAGAGATGGCCGCGCAACACAACTTCGCCTCTAAATGGACCGGTACTTCTTTTGGTCCTGTGCGGATTCGCATGTAAGTTTAATTTCACTTTTTTCTTCTTGTTGTCGGAGATTTAACTTGGACGCTATATATAGAAAGAGGGGGGTGCCGTTAGTTCGGGGGGGGGAGCTACTGGGTCTGCTAGGCGGAGCGGTTCCGTTGCTGCTACGTCTGGGTCTGGTCTGGGTTTTGGGTCCACCGCTAGCTCACTCGGAGCCGTTAACCCGACGCGAAGCTAACGGCTGGGTTTCCATGCGAGACATTGCGATGCTGCTGAGACCGACCTACTGTGTGTGTGTGTGTGTGTGTGAGAGAGAGAGTTTGCCTCCATTGGTTTTTTTCTCTGGGTTCCGTTTCAAAGTGGACCGCGGGACCGGGACCATATGGGGGGGTGTCGTTACCCACCCACCCCCCCCCCCCCCGGCCGCTGCAGGGGGGGTTGCACACACAAGTTATGCGCATCTAAATGGGGGGGGATACAAACAAAGTAAAAATAAAACCCATTTTAACACGAACCCCCCCCCCCCCCCCCCCCCCCCCGGTCCTGTCCCGTCCCGTACGGGTGTCGTCGTGGGTTAACGTGTCTTGGACCGAACCGGCATGTGACCATGAATGATGCGAGAAAGTTGTGTTTTTTTGTGGGGGGTGGGTGATGTATGGATCAATGTCTCTACGACAACGACGACACACTAGAAATAACGATGAAAGACATGTTGCCTAGTAACGTCGGGGCCGGTTCGGTCCAGTAGGTTCGGTTTACGGGTTACGCGTCCTCGGCTCTCTGTGGCCGGAAGGAGAGGGGGCATTCCGGGCGAGGTGAGCCGGACCGCGTCGGGACGCCTGGCCAGCGACATGAGGACGTATTTCAGTTCAGTGACCGGGGGGAGGGAGAGACTGCAGAGCCTCCGAGGAGATGTGAACATGCATGCCAGCAGCCTTTACCTCTCAGGCCGGCTCCCCCAAAAAGTGCAATGGTGGAGGTGATACACACACACACACACACACACACACACACACACACACACACACACACACACACACACACCCCGTTTAAAGCTGGGACACGGTACATGGACTACCCCCCCCCCCCCCAGGATGCATGGGGGGGGGGGGGGAGCCTGGATGAAATAATTTATTGAACACCAGGCCTACAATTGTTATTTTTTTCTAACTTTTATAAGACTTTGAAGTCAGATTTTAGGAATGGACAACTTTGTCTGTCTGTCTCTCTCTGTCTCTGTCTCTCTCTCATATATATATTATCAGATGTTTCATACTCTGGGCGTGTGTCGATGTGTTCATACACACGTCACTGTGTGTATTTGTATATTCGGTCTTTTGCAAACTTTTTAGCAGCCAGCGTTGTGAGGAGGGGATCGTTTCAAGGCGCAGCTACAGACTGTGAGGTCTGTAATTGAAAACCATAGTTTGGCGGTTTCTCCGCTGCGACTTTATGATTCCCAATATAAATAATGTAGTAATAGAACATCCCAAATTACAGACTGCGTCCAAAAATAGACGATGACACCAAAAAAAAGTGGTTCATTGACCCATGTGACTTACAACCTGATGGAGTTTATTGTATGTC